>NW_012193062.1:6555-35751 GCF_000504015.1 Erythranthe guttata
TTGAACAATAAGCTATTGGGATCATTGGGTCTTTGTGGCTTTCAATTGTTAGGCTTTTTGGTCCGAGGTAGTTAATATGGGAATGTGTGGCTAATTTTTTTTTGAATTGAGGTGATTACGCCAAAATTTGAAAGATAGGCGTTTGAAACAATGAATTCACCTCTAGGGACTTTAATAAACTCGACTCTCCAAAATTCACACGTCAACACTTTTGCCTTTTAGGCAATGGATCGAGTTTTCAACCCAATTCACAACTAGTCCTTATTTCTCCCTTGGGGGGCTATTCTTCTTCTATATATATATATATATATATATATATATATATATATTTTAATCGAAGAAATTAGATATATAGATATATATGAAGATGCACATATATATATATCTAATATTTTATTTTATTTTTTTCTTTTTTTTTTTTTTTCGAAGAAGAAGAAAGATCTTATAAAACATTTCGACCGACTCCAAGGGATAATTATTCAAAAATCTCCACTTTTCTACCTTCCACATATTGGCTAAAAGAAAGAACACCTTTTATCCGAGGCTCAAATCAAGGTTCTAAGGATAAATTCAACAAAAAGGGTAGGCTTGAAAGGCTCAAACGGTTCAAAGAAGGCCCAAATCATATCCCAAATTACTTACTATCAACACTTCGTATCATAAATGTCCTAAGGTGAGATTTAAAACCGAACAAAGCATGATTGAGCACAAATAAATTCCAAATTTAAAATGCAAAACATTCAACCAAAGCAATGCACAAGGTGTGAGTCCTAGCAATAATTCACTTCTACGTTCCGTTGAATCGAAAGCTAAACGAATACATACTCCTTATCAACATAAAACAAGTAATCTCATCATCACACATTGACCATCTCCCATCATCATAGTTCATCGATGCATCGAAAAATATATATATATATATATATATATATATATATATATATATATATATATATATATATATATATTTTAATAATAAAAAATAAAAACAAAAATGGCAACTAAAACAAAAACTAAAGCATGCAAAATAAAAAAAATAAAACACAAATAAAGCGCACATAAACGAAAACACAAATAAAGCGCACATAAACGAAAACAAGTAGTTAACCACCCCCAAACTTAAAATTCACATTGCCCTCAATGTGATTCGCCCGGAGTTTAAGGATAGAAAACACCTGTTTTAAATGTCGGGACCATCGTCGGGATTATACGTGAATTGATGTGCAAAATTCCCCCCAAACTTGACTTGGGCAATTCGTCGAACACCTTGAGGGCGTTCCTGGTGGAATGGGTTTTTTTTCGAGAAAATTGCACCGTTCTTGAATCTCCCTGCGCAAATCAACAACAAACCACCTTGATTACGTAGTATATGTGTGTAGTTGGTAAATTTTTGGTGAAATTTGTCAAAGAAAAGGGAAAATTTCGAAAAAGGAAGGCGAGGGTTCGAATTGGGGGAGAGAGGGGATTTGGGAATTATGGAATTTTTTTTTTTTTTTTTTTTATTTATTTTTTTTTTTTTTTTCACACGGCCGTGCGAAATTTAGGTGAAAAATCCGCACGGCCGTGCCCTTTTCCAATTTTAGGCAGTAGCCTCTTCAAATTTCGCACGGCCGTGCGAGATTTAGGTGTAAAATTCGCACGGCCGTGCCCTTTTCCTATTTTGGGCAGTAGCCTCTTCAAATTTCGCACGGCCGTGCGAGATTTAGGTGTAAAATTCGCACGGCCGTGCCTCTTCAAATTTCGCACGGCCGTGCGAGATTTAGGTGTAAAATCCGCACGGTCGTGCCCTTTTCCTGCACGGTCGTGTGAATAATTGCAATTAGGTCCCTGCAAAATAAAAACTTCCTATTAGTGCCCCTAAAACTGTTTTTTTTTTTTTTTTTTTTTTTTTCTTTTTTTGAAAAATAAAATAAAATAAAAGCCAAACTAAAAATTTAAAATAACATAAAATACAAAAAACGAAAGCTCGGGTTGCCTCCCGAGAAGCGCTAAGTTTACAGTCTTCAGCCGGACTTTGTCTGCTTCTTTGGTCAAGCTAACGTGACCGAAGTCACTTGGCAATTGAATTCCTCTCCCCGATGACGCTCGTTTGATTTTTTAGGTGGCCACATCTTCCTTGCACGTTCATCACCGTTAGCACCCCAACTCTTTTGACTATCTCTCGGAGGAGTTGAAATTGAGTCCGCACGATATACTTGCTCCTTTCGACTGCCGTTTCCGCCGCCATCTCCTGCACTCAAAGATGCTTTCCCATGGTCTAAGATCAAAACGTCAAAATCTTCATGATTTGTAAAATCCACAAGATCAATAGCATAACAATCTTTATTATCACATGGATTTTTATTAGCGCTAAAAACGTTAAATTTGATCGTTTGATCGTGCACCGTCATTGTAAGATCACCACTAGCACAATCTATTAGAGTTTTTGACGTGGCTAAAAATGGTCTCCCTAAAATAAGAGGTATCTCCCTATCTTCATCAATATCGAGTACAACAAAATCAACCGGGAAGATAAATTTGTTCACCTTTACTAGCACATTCTCTAAAATACCTTTTGGGTAAACCAAAGACCTATCGGCTAATTGAAGAGTTATAGCCGTAGGTTCAATCTCACCTAACCCAAGATTTTGATAAGTAGAATAAGGCATGAGATTAATGCTAGCACCTAAATCAATAAGCGATCTAAAATTTTTACCTCCTATAGTACAAGGGATAGTGAACTTACCTGGATCGCCGAGTTTTTGTGGAAGGGGCCGTGTAAGAATTGCACTACATTGTTCCGTGAGTTGGATCATCTCGTTCCCTTGCAATTTCTTCCTTTTTGTCACGAGATCCTTGAGGAACTTCACCCACTTTGGCATCTTTTGAAGGGCTTCAATAAACGGAATATTTACTTGGATTTCCTTCAGCTTGTCCAAAAACCTTTGATACTCGGCATCGAGCTTCTTCTTCATAAGCTTCTGAGGATATGGAATCGGAGGGGCTCGTGATTTCACTGGAGATGATAGTGGTTCTTCGTGAGTCGCTTCTTTTTCTCCAATCACGCTCGGCTTCTCAATCACCGTGTTTTGCTTCTCTTTTCGTGGGGCTTCCTCCAATTGTCTCCCATTCCTTAAACTCACAGCGTTGCACTGCTCGACGTTGTTCTTCCGAGGATCTTCCGTATTCGACGGCAGTGCTCCCGATGGCCTCGCGGTTAGCTGGGTTGCAAGTTGACCCATTTGTGTTTCCAAATTTCGGATGGAGGCTTGGGTGGTTATCATGAATTGCGCCAAAATATTTGCAAGATCTACACCTTGAGGTTGAGCTTGAGGCGGATTTTGGAATCCGGGAGCTGGTCGTGAATGATTTGGCGGTTGACCTTGAGGTGTTGCTTGCCTTTGTCCTTGCTGAGTTCCTCCCCACCCAAAGTTAGGGTGATCCTTCCATCCCGGATTATATGTGTTGGAGTACGGGTTCCTCTGTTGTCGGTTAGTGTCATGCACATAATTCAGAGACTCCGTTTCTTCTACGCGCTGGTCGGGAACTTGGACTGCGTGGACTTGTTGAGTCTGCAAAGCCGCTACTTGCTTCGATAACTTCTCCAATTGGGCCGTGATTGCAGTGACTCCGTCTAACTCCAAAATTCCTCCCGTCTTGATTGCTCCGCTATTCGACCGGTCCGATGCTCGCATGTATTTATTTCTAGCGATTCGCTCCAAGAGTTCGTATGCTTCGTCATAGGTCAAACTCATGAACATACCTCCAGCTGCAGAGTCGAGTACTGTCCTCGAGTTGTCTTGCAGTCCATCGTAAAATATTTGCAGTTGGCGCCACTCTTGTAGTCCGTGATTCGGGCACCTCCTTACTAGCTGTTTGAACCGCTCCCACGTCTCGAATAATGCTTCACCGGCTTCTTGTATGAAGTTTTGAATTTCTCGCCGGATTCTCTCAGTTTTTGTTGGGGAGTTGTATGTGTTCATAAAGAGTTGCGCTAGCTGGGCCCACGACGAGATGGAGTGCGGTGCACGAGTTTGCAACCATTCACGGGCTGCTCCTTGTAGGGAGTGCTTGAACAGGCGGAGTTGCAGTGCTTCGGGTGTTACTCCGTTCATCTTGTGCGAGTCACACGTTTCGAGAAAGTTGACCAGGTGAAGATGTGGATCTTCATGAGCCAGTCCGCTGAATAGACCATTGTTTTGGAGCATCGTGAGGAGTCCCGCTCGAATCTCGAAATTGTTGGCTTCAATGGGGGGCTGCTGGATGCTTGATTGGAACCCATTGAGTGTCGGAACGGTGTACTCGTGCAAGGCTCGTTGACGCGGTGGTGGATTAATTATCTGGCGTTGGTTTTGCTCGTTGACGATTTCTCTCGCCACATTAGGTGGTTGCCTTTGGTCACATTCCCCACGATTATTCTCGTCTTCCATCGTTGCTGGAGTGTTTTGGGCTAACCGTTGATTTCTCCTGGCTTGCCTAAACGTTCGCTCAATTTCGGGATCAAGAGCTAGCAAGCTCGTGTCGTGTCCTCTTCGCATAAAAAGTACCTAAAACAAAATAAAAAAATAATAATTAAATAAAATAAAAAAAATTGGCTGAAGTAAGAAAAATTGCTCAAATTTAATATTAGGATAAATAAATAATTTAGCCGTATTCCCCGGCAACGGCGCCAAAAACTTGTTGGGTGCTAAATACCAACACGCAAGTGTACGTATCGCAAACAAGTAGTAAAGTAGACTCGTGAGAGTCGGATGTCGATCCCACAGGGAATACGCAAATTATTTAATCCTAAGTACCAAATCCTAACAATTGTGATTTTTATCCAGCCTACGCAGGGTTGTCAAATTAATTAACTAAATAAATTAAACTAATTAAGAACGCAAGTAATCACGAGAAAAAATCAATAATAAACGGATCTAGGATTTTATCTTCCCCCTATGCAATAATTCTTCACCCAATTAATTTCCTATCATGCAAGTTACGATTCCCGATTATTAACCCAAGACACGAAATTATTCATAACCAGCTGTCGCTGCGCTATAAGCCTATTATTCATAAAAGATTCACTATATGTCTATGCAAACCTAGTATAAATAAAGCATTAAATAGCAAGTCTCGCAAACGGCTACCTAAGGTATTATCTGTATGTCTACGATAATACATGCAATTAACACACGCATTCGGTGAAAAACTACTCGAAGGCTCTTCTATCCCTGTTCTAATTATTAAAACGATTTGTCAATCAATTCTAACAATAACAAATAGCAACATAAGTTAGCTACGCTCATGCACTAAATACGATCAAGATAGAAGAAATAATCGAAGAATTAAACTTGCATAAAACTAGAAAAATAGGTTCGAGTTACCACATAGGGTTCCAATAAAATCCTAGAATAAAAACTTAGCTACTCATGTTCGTTACGAAAAGCATAATAAAAATACGAAAATTCATAAAAATCAGAAAAGAAAAGGAAAAAGGAAAACTAGGATGAAGAGTCGTCAAGTCTTCGTCTTCGTTCTCTTGCTCCTTGATTGCGTGTAGAAAAGATAAAAAAAACTAAAAACTAATAATAACGATAAAAGGTAAAAGATAAATCTAATTGTGTGCTTGTGGCCTTTAAATAGGGTGCAAAACTATAATAGGGCGGGTTTCCTTGTGTAATTGAGTTTCCTTCACTGCGCCATCACGTCCACCCGGACGGCCGTGTGAGATTTTTAACTAAAATCCGCACGGCCGTGCGGTCTCTTAATTCTCCAGAATTCTGCTTTTGTCACTTTTGGCCCACTTTTTCTCTGAATTTGCAGTTTTCACCCCAAAAGTTGTCAATTCTCCAATTTGCACCTAAAATACAAATAATAGCCATTTTAAGCACCAATTATCATTAAAACACACCAAAAGCTCCAATTAAAAGGTACAATTAAGTGTATAAATATACACTTAACAATTATTCAAGGGTTAAAATAGTAATCGTTCTAATTTGATTGTGAATATGATCTTGATGGCATTAATTAAACTAAATGAATTGCAAGAAAACTATAGATAACACAATGAAAGATTAATTCGATTATTCGATGTAGTAAAAGAAAATCCTAGTCTTCTTAAAAAACAATGACAATGAATATTAAATTTATAACGGCAAATTGCACTTGGCCCCCTAAAAATGCCCTTTTTGCATTTCCACCCACAAAATACGAAAACTAGAATGGCCCTTTTTGAAATATACAACTCAGTGCACTTTGCCCCAAATATGTATTTCCGGTTGATTTTTTCTGTCGGATTGAGGGTGTATAAGTCGTTTTACTTCTCCTGCTTCTTTAGAATGCCCCTTTTGCTACTCAATTACTTAGGATTTGAAAATTTAACAAAACTTGCTTCCAAATAGATGAAATTCGACGAAATTCTCTTCCAGTTCACAAAATTTGTTATTTTATTTTGCATAATTTTTCTTGCAAAATAAAGCACCAAACACTATTATTATTTCAACAATTCAAACAATCCCTAGAGCACTAAGACGCACAATACAAACTAATTCAATCTAATTACGCACTGCAACATATCAGGGCAATATTCAGAACAAAGCACAAATAACAAGGAAAAAAATCGATGGAGAAGAGATACACCCAATTCTTTTCGACCCTAGTTCCTAATATCATAAGAATGAACAAATTTGTTACCTTTGAGGAATTGTTTGAACGGGCAATGGAGAACACCTGGTTGATGGCCGCCGATTCTATTGAGTTTGGGAAAAGAGAAGAACCCTAAGTTTTTTCTGTGATTCGATTTGGGTGAGAAAAGAGTGCCCTAACGGTTATTAGAGATAATCCCAAAGATATTTGATTTGATTATATGCAATATTTGATTTAATTATAAATATCATTAGGATATTTGATTTGATTTTATATACATTTATTAAAGAATATTTTCTTGATTCTTTTTGATCATGCATGTATGTATATATAAGAATGTAGTGTTGGTTAATGAAAAACATGAAAAACATTATTCATATTATTATTTCTATATGGTATACATAACAACATTTTTTTAACAAACCTCTCTCTCTCATTCTTATAATATCTCTACACCTCAAATTACACCATGGCCAATACTGCTACTCCTCCAACTACTACTATTGATACATTGCACCAAACACTATTGATACAAGCCAAACACTTATTACCATCAATGTATTTGCTCAGGCCCCTCTTAAACTTTACTCTACTAATTACACCTCATGAAAATTCCAATTTCAAACCCTTTTTCTTGGTTATGATCTCATTGGTTATATTGATGGAACCAAACATTGTCCACCCGCTACCATCACTACAAACCAAACAACACTACCGAACCCTGCCCATACCTTTTGGATTCGTCAGGATCAACTTTTACTCAACGCTATTATTGGCTCACTTTCTCCTACCATCATTCCTTTCATTGCCCGTGCAACAACATCTCGTGAAGCTTGGACTATTCTCGCTAATACTTATGCCAAAGCATCTCGAGGGCGGATCAAACAAGTTAAAAGCCACCTCAAATAATACCCTACTAAAGGCGCTCAAAGCATAACATAATTTCTACAATCTGTCAAAGCTCGGGCAGATGAACTTGCGTTATTGGGTGTCCCTGTGGATGATGATAATCTAGTGGAAAAAATTCTTAACGGTCTCGGCAATGATTACAAAGATCTTGTCAATGCTGTCAACGCTCGTGACACACCGATCACATTTGATGAGCTTCATGAAAAACTACTCACTTGTGAAGCGCATTTGCAAGAGAAGAAACCCGGTCAGTCTTATATGCCAGTCACTGCCAATCCCGCACAACGCACCCATACAGATATGCGTACCTCTGGGTGGCGTCCACCATCGACCAACACCAAATGGCGTCCTTCCTTCAATTGGCGACCTTCTTCGGGTCAAAGTCAATCTCGAGGTGATCGTTCACTATCACGACCATATCTTGGCCACCGTCAAATTTGTGGTATTCAAGGTCATACTGCCAAACAATGTCCTTCATTTCGTCTTGTATCGAATGACTCATCGTCCTCAACTCAAACTCCGTTTGGCCGTTCTACAACACCATGGCAACCTAGGGCTCATTTTGCTGCCACTTCTGCATCTACAACTCCACCGTGGCTCCTTGACAGTGGTGCCTCTCATCATGTCACTGCCGACCTGAGCAACTTATCTCTTTATGCACCAAACACAGGCACATACGACGTTATGATTGAAGATGGCACGGGTCTACCGATAACACGTACTGGTTCCACTTCCCTCATTACCCCGACCCCTTCGTTCAATTTATCTAATGTTTTATGTGTTCCCACCATGAAAAAGAATTTAATATCTATTTCACAATTTTGCCTCACTAATAATGTATCCATTGAATTCTTACCATTTCATTTTCTTATGAAGGAACTTCGCACGAGGGCAATTCTATAAAAGAGCCAAACGAAGGATGGAGTGTATGCGTGGCCGACTTCCTCATCCCTGAAACCACCTCTAATTGCCTTTTCTAGTGCCAAAACCACTTCGTCCGAGTGGCATTATAGATTAGGTCATCCGTCTTTCTCTATTCTAAAACATGTTTCGTCTCATTATAACTTAGATTTGTCGTCTTCAATTCTGCCTAATTCATGTAATGCATGCCACTGGAATAAAAGTCACAAACTCTCTTTTTCTACCACATCACTTGTTTCAACTCAACCTCTTCAAACTATTTTTTCCGACGCGTGGACTTCCCCGTAGTTTCCCATGATGGTTTTAAATATTATGTTATTTTTGTTGATCATTTTACAAAGTATACATGGTTTTATACACTCAAGCATAAATCAGATGTTTACGATGTCTTCAAACGATGCAAAACAATTGTCCAAAACTACTTTGACAGAAAAATTAAAACTCTTTATTCTGACAATGGTGGCGAATATATTAGCCTAACTTCCTATTTAGCCACTCACGGTATTTCTCACCTTAAAACACCACCTCACACACCGGAACATAGTGGTTTTTCTGAAAGACACATAGTCGAAACTGGTCTCACACTTCTCTCTCATGCTTCACTCTCTTTAACTTTTTGGTCGCATGCATTCATCACTGTTGTTTATCTAATAAATCGTATGCCAACTCTAACATTAAATCTCTTGTTACATTTTGAAAAGATTTTTGGTACCTCTCCTAACTATTCTAAACTCAAGACATTTGGTTGCCTATTTACTCTTGGCTTCGACCATATTCTTCCCATAAACTAGAATCTCGCTCTACACCTTGTGTCTTCCTTGGGTACTCTCTCACACAAAGTGCATATTTTTGTTATGATCCTTCTAACAATAAAATATTTATATCTTGTCACGTCAAGTTTGTTGAATCGGTTTTCCCGTTCTCTTCCCTTCATACCCATTTATCTCGGCCTGAACCATACAACATCTCCACATGGATCCCGCCACCTCTACAAATTTTTTCACAAGAAACTCACCTCCGGCCACTCTCCACGCCATCAAACGAGCAGTCTCCTTCTATGCTCTCCAGTGAAGTCCCGACACCACCCAATCCATCAGCACTCTCAAATACTCCACCGCCTCTAAACCCACCGACTATAACCTTAGCACCGACTCAATCACCTAATCTCGCAAACCCTCCTGAACCAAACATCCAACCCATATCCTCAAACACTCCATTACCTGTAAATCCACCAACTGTAACCTTAGCACCGACTCAATCACCTAATTGCACAAACCCTCCTGAACCAAACATCCAACAAGCCATACATGTACCTGAAAACCATAACTCACACCGTATGACTACACGGGCCAAAAATTCAATCCACAAACCTACCCAAAAATTGAACCTCACTGCCCAACTTTCCAATAAAACTGAGTTGGAACCCACAAATGCGACCCAAGACATCAAAGATACTAAATGGCGTCAAGCCATGTTTGAAGAATATGATGCTCTTGTTCGAAATGGGACATGGGAGTTAGTTCCATCTGTACCTTCCCAAAATATTGTTGGTTGCAAATGGATTTTCCGAACTAAACGTCACTCTGATGGTTCAATTGATAGGTACAAGGCTCGGTTGGTCGCTAAAGGATTTCAGCAGCGACCTGGTGTAGATTACAATGATACATTTAGCCCAGTCATTAAGCCTACCACAGTTCAGATTGTCATTAGTATAGGTATAAGTCGTGGATGGTCTCTCCGACAACTCGATGTGAATAATACCTTTTTACAATGGCATCTCAGCGAAGATGTATATATGGCTCAACCACAAGGTTTTGTTGATCCCGACTACCCAACACACGTGTGTAAGCTTCACAAGGCAATATATGGCCTTAAACAAGCTCCGCGTGCATGGTACAATGAGCTTCCTCAATTTCTTATTGCAATTGGATTTCGAAACTCACATGCAGATGCATCTCTTTTTATTCTCCACACTAGTAATCAATGTGTATATCTTCTTGTCTATGTGGATGATATTATAATCACAGGTGACAGTAATGCTACAGTCAACTAGATTGTTACATCTCTCTTATCGATTTTCCATTAAAGATCTTGAACCGCTTGCCTACTTCCTTGGTGTGGAAGTCACTCCGCACGAACATGGAGTTATTCTTTCTCAACGCCGGTACATTCTCGATCTTCTTTCTCGTACCAATATGATTGATAGCAAATCAGTACTCACCCCTCTCCCTACTAGTCCAACACTTACCCTTCACTCGGGCACTACTCTTACTGATCCAACGGAATACAGAGCCCTCGTGGGTAGCTTACAGTACTTGTCTCTTACTCGGCCAGAAATAGCTTTTACAGTAAATTAAACAAGCTATCTCAATGCATGCATCGTCCAACCACCGACCATTGGACTTCAGTTAAGCGCCTCTTACGCTATCTTTCTGGTACTTCTGATTATGGCATATGTCTCTATCGTGATTCTCCACTGTCACTCCATGCCTTTTCCAATGCGGATTGGGCGGGAAATAAGGATGATTTCTCTTCTACCAGTGCTTATATTGTTTATCTCGGTCGCAATCCTATTTCGCGGAGTTCCAAGAAGCAACGTACAATTGCTCGCTCTTCTACTGAAGCCGAATATCGGTATGTTGCTGCTACAGCTGCTGAAATATCTTGGATAAGTTCTCTTCTCACCGATCTCCATATCAACTACCTCAGTCACCCGTTATCTACTGTGATAATATTGGAGCTACACAATTGTGTTCTAATCTAGTATTCCATTCTCGTATGAAGCATGTTGCCATTGACTTTAACTTCATTAGAGTTCAAGTTCAAAATGGAGATCTACGACTTGCTCATGTCTCATCCACCGATCAATTAGCCGATGCTCTCACCAAACCACTACCTCGAGCTCGATTTCTTTATCTTAGAGACAAGATTAGACTCTCCTCACGGAGCTCCATCTTGAGGGGGCATATTAGAGATAATCCCAAAGATATTTGATTTGATTATATGCAATATTTGATTTAATTGTAAATATCCTTAGGATATTTGATTTGATTTTATATACATTTATTAAAGAATATTTGCTTGATCATTTTTTATCATGCATGTATGTATATATAAGAATGTAGTGTTGGATAATGAAAAATAAGAAAAACATTATTTATATTATTATTTCTACAACGGTAACATGGGGTGGAAAAAAAGGTTAAATGACATTTATAACCTTAAATGACGAAATTACCCTTCCCAATTACTCAAATCCGGCTAGAGTTCAACAAGAAATACACATTTGAGAAGAAGTGCACCGATGAGTTGTATATTTCGAAGGGGGACCAGTCTATTTTTCGTATTTTGAGGGGGGAAAGTGCAAAAAATACATTTTTTTAGGGGCCTAAATGCAATTTGCCGAATATATAATTATAATTTCAAGAACAATGTATTGAAAGAGAAATAACTTGATAATTGGATTTTGATAAATTAATCTCCAAAATTTGTGATATCTTTCAACCCCTATAATTTTTATAGTTATACTCGTATAACATATCAAATTTATACTTTCATATTAATTTTGTATACATTAAAAGATTGGGACCGAGTGTATAATTTAATGTAATATAATGTAATCGTTGGATTCGATTTAGTATGAAGTGGATTCAAATTAGGAAATAAAATAGAATCCAACATAAAATAATTCCTTAAATAATGATTTGGTGTCCGCTTCTAACAAGGAAATAAAATATTTCCTTGTACAATTACAAAACCCTTTCACCTCCGAGCAATAATACATACATGCTTATATATATCTATATATCTATATATATTCCAAGTCACCTTTACAATCTCATCACAAACTCTGAAACAAATCAATTTCGATCATACATAATTAATAATTCTCCCGAGTGCGCAAAGATGAAGTTGTTTGGAGTCGAAATCTCTGATGCTGTTCCTAATCCCACACCACCGGAATCTTCCACTGCCGCCGCCGTCGAGGTTGCTTCTGCAGCAGCTGCACCGCCGCCTGATAACACAAGCGAAGTTTCCAGAACTTTGCCGTTCAAGAAAAGGGCCTTCCACAACTTTAACATTAACCCTCTTTCCGGCGAAGTTTCCAGTACTTTGCCGCTCAAGAAAAGGGCCTTCCTCTACATTAACATTAACAACGGCGGCGATCAAATCTTATCAGGAAATACCACCGGAACCCTACTTCCGGCGAGTGGTTTATCAATCCCTTCTTTTTCCGACGACTTTTACCGGAAAACCAAGGCCAAGAAAAGTATTTCCGACCAAATTCAGAATATTTCGGACAATAATATCTACTGTCCGGTGCCGTTGAGGTGTGTTCTTCCGACATTGAATACAATCTTCCGCCCTGAGCATCTTGGGTTTTCAAGAAACCGGCCCTGTAATAAAGAATATTCCGGTGAGTTTTCTGCAACTAATCTTCATGATATTTCAACAACTAGTACTACTCCTACTACCGGCGGCCGAGGAAAGAAGAACAAGCTAGCGAAAAAACCCGATATCGAAAAGAAAAAGGCGAAATCATCGAACGACAAAAAGAAGAAGGCGAAACTATCACCGAATCACGACGAAGGCGATAATGTTATTATTCCATTGGAGGAAATTCCAGGGCTGCTTCAAAAAATCGAGTCACACGACGGAAGTAAACCGGTTTTCTTGTACAAGAAGAAACTCGAAGTATCCGATGTGCGGGACCGCCTAAACAGGTTATTTATCTCCGGTTGTAAAGCGAACCTGATGGGGTTCCTGACCGAGGAAGAGAGGACAGCTGTCGATGCCGATGACAGAAAAGGGCTCGAGTTTGTGGGGATTGATAAAAACGGCGACTTCTATAACCTCCATTTGGTGAGGTGGAGCAGCGTGAAAATCACGGTTATCAACAAAGAGTGGATGAAGTTAATCAGGGCGAACGATGCGCACGAAGGTGACTCGGTCGAGCTCTGGGGATACCGGAGAAACAACAACAACGAGTTCTGTTTGGTACTCAACTTTCGAAAATCGGAAAATCGTAACAATGAAGATGGATCGAGCACTAGCGGCAGCGGCAGCGGTACTACTAGTGTTGGAAGCATGACGTCATCATCACCGTCGCCGTAGAGGTCGATTGATTTCGTCTTATCTATGTTTGTTTGTTTGTTTGTTTGTGTCTGCAGATTTTTTGTGTTTAAGGATGTCAAGTACTTAGAGTCTATTAATCTATGTATTATTTGGACGAAATTGCCCTTGTACTAATCATTAAAAATGAATATGATTGGTGTTTTTTCGTCTTAATTTCTTTAAATTTCACATGCAATTTAGACATTTTAATGATTTGTTTGAGGGGGTAAACATAGGGAGGGCAACTTCAACTTCAATCCGGCCCTGTTCGCTAACGGGTCAGAGTACGGGTTTTCATTTTTGTACCCGGGTTTTGAATGTATTCACCCGTATCCAACCCGCTTATATATTTTTTCTATATTTTATTAAATTTATATACTATTTATATTATAAAAATACTAAGTTTTGGATTAATTCTAAATAAATAAATTACAAATATTAAAAACAAATATATTTTTTATCGGTTCTAAACGGGGTGGGAATTGGTATACTAGTAAAATTGCACCTAAACAAGGACATGTTTGTAATTTTGCTATGTACCTAGGTAAACATAACTCCGCAAACACGACAAGTTGTATCGTAATTTAGTTTTACTTCAGGGGTGTATTCGTAATTTATCCAAATGAATAAGCACGAACGGGAAATCGAAACACTTCGTAAAAATGCAGATATATAAACCAATCCACACAATAAGTTTTACAAGTTGTGTTCTCCAGAAGAGAAGAATTTTCTTGAAAATCTTTTTTATTTTCTTGAAATTCTATGTACACAAACAAAAGAAGTGTACCATTTATGAATTACGATCTCTCCGCACCTTGTTGAAAGGCAACAATGACGAGTGTCACAAGCGAAGCGTAAATCGAATTCGGTACTTTCTGGACCACTTTGCCGACACCTGGCACATTCTCGCAAGTCCTCTTCGTTAGCAAAGCCACTGTCGGAGCAACGGCAAGAGTAATTATTAATCCTTGACTCACACTGATGAACGTGTCTTTCGTTATGCGTCGTATGAACTTCACAAATTCTTCACGGTCCAATTCACCATCAAAGTTAATGTCACTCTCCTGAAATATAATATAAATAAAATAAAATAAAATACTTTTTTATGTTAATTTGAAACAGATAAAAGAATTTATCGAAATTGTCGAAATTCTACAACGTACCTGCATGAGGGTCTTAATTTGCTCCTTAGTAGGGGGGTCGAAATGGGGGCCAGGCAAACGCTTGTTAAGATCACTAACAAAAAAAAAAAAGGAAATCGGAAATATCAGAAGATACATAAATTATTTTTGGAATAAGTAATTGTAAAGGCGAAGATTCAGACTTATATATAAGTAATACGGCAATGTAGAGCTCTTCGAATGTGAGAGTAGGCCTTCCTGCATCATCTTTGACACGATTGAAAACTTTGTCGGTAATTATACGTATCTGTTTTTCTTTCCATTCCTTTCCTGCACAGACGAAAGCTTTTCTGGATTAAATAATACCATGTATATCGTGCACAATGATTTAAATTTCATCGATGAAGATTAAGGAATAATAATAAAGACGGGTCTTGTTGAAACTAATGTCGTCAAGCACAAGAATCGAACGATACGATATTCAGTTAATAAAAAAGTATGCACGGAAATAATACCTTAGAAACAGAGGTACAGGTGGCACAAACAACCTTAGAAACAGAGGTAGATTCAACACGATTTTGCCTCGTTTAATTTAGCGAATACATCATTGATTATAAAATTTAGCATGATTGATTGATACTAAACAAAACAAATATTTTCAAAATTCAACGGATTACGCAAACTAAAGCCAGTTGACATGTTTTCGGCAACTGAGCTACACGGCCACGATTTACGAACACTCTAATTTATTCAGTTCTTCTCTTCGATAAATATAACTCGATATAATTTCCCAAAAACTACTTTTATAATTTCCCAAAAATTACCCATAAAGCATAAATATTAAATTCCTTATTCGGTTGGTTGCCGAGATAAGATTAGATAATCTAATAAAAACTCAATAATAACTAATCTCCCAAGCCAAACGAGGCCTAAATCAACACAGATACAAGCATACAGAAAAAAAACCCAGATGCAAACATAAAAAAAGATCTGAGTTTTACAGCGGTGAAATTAAAACCTTATGGATTGGATTGAAAGGTAAATTCACATCAAACAAAATTCAATTACACAACCAAAGGAATCGGATATAACGCAGATTGATGATTTGATTCAAGCCCATGGAATACAGTGAAGAAAACACACACACACACACACACACACACACACACACACAGAGAAAGCATGATAATTACCCCATAATAGATTGATTAGGTGAATTGAATAAGAATAAAAATAGATACCTTGAAACTTGTCAAGAAGTTGTCCCATGGCGTTTTTTAGCTGCGAAGAATATCCCGTTTGGGGGTCTGAATTCAGAGACTGTATGTATCTATGTATGTATATGTATGTATACTCGAATCGGACGCAAAGTCGTTGAATAAGGTGGTGTTTGCAAATGCTTTTTGAAAGTGATTATGTTGTTTTTTTTGCTCATAATCTGTTTTTAGGTGTTTGCAAAATCAACTTTTGCTTTTGCTTCTCTTAAAATAATCTGCTTTAAGCTATTTTTTTAAAAGCAACCCTAACCTTGCTTTTTCAATTTTAGTTCATTTTCCGAAATATTTGCAAACACCCCCAACTTTTAGAAATAAGCACTTAAAACTAACTTAAATCACAATCACTAACTTCTGCTTTTAAATAATCATTTGCAAACACCACCTAAGTCATTTTTGTTATCTCATTGGACGGACCAAACGTCTGCTTAGGATCTCATTTTTTTTCTATTTATTTATTATTATTATTATTATTATTATTATATTATTATTTTCATTTCCATTTATTCTAATTTTAATTTTGGATTTTTTTTTCCAATATTGCTGGGAATTGAATTGGATATATTTTTTTGCATTTCTAAGGTGGTGTTTGCAAATGTTTTTTGAAAGTGATTATGCGGTTTTTTTTTCTCATAACCTGTTTTTAAGTGTTTGCAAAATCAACTTTTGCTTTTGCTTCTCTTAAAATAATCTGCTTTAAGCTATTTTTTTAAAAGCACCCCTAATCCTGTTTTTTTAATTTTAGTTCATTTTCCGAAATATTTGCAAACACCCCCAACTTTTAGAAATAAGCACTTAAAACTAACTTAAATCATAATCACTAACTTCTGCTTTTAAATAATCATTTGCAAACACCACCTAAGAAAAGCTATTTTCGTGTAACAACTCGAGTTCGATTTTCCTTAGCATGCTGCAATTTCTTAGATTTACTAGATGCCTAATAGTGATTATTATTAATTTTTATTTAGAACTTGAACAAAAGATATTATATTAAGAACTTAAAACCATGGTGTGATTGCAAGGATCAGATGTACTACGAGCATACACGGGCAAAAGACCCCGATACATATGATAATCTAAAAAATTGGGGCAAATATTATACAACAAAATTTCATTCGTATCTAAGAATGTCCCCGGTTTAGCTAATGCATCACGCTACGCTGTTAAATTCTCGATGGCAAAAGTTAATGGTAAAAGCTTTATTTTGTATTGTGTTCACTTTTGCAAAATAAGACTTTTATCATTCATGTACAGTTTGAAACTATCACCCATAGCAAGGGATATAAACGAGCCGAGTTTGACTGTTTTGGCAACTTTGTGTTCGAGTTCAAATCCATTTTTTTTCTCTCTCCGTGTAGTACTTCAAAACTTGAAATCTGTATAGGAAACCATACCATTTATTTATTATTATTTTTTTTGACAAAGAAACACACAACCACAATATGCACTGGCTAAAAACCTCACCATCCAGCAATAGCTCTCAAATCACACGAGATACGTAAACGGCAACGTAAATCCCATTTGATGCTCAATCAACTTTAACTACATATAAACTCGAAAAATAAATAAATAAATAAACCGCCTCAAAATGATCTTGATACTTAAACATCAAAACACACCAAAACAAACATATATTGTTCTTCCTTAATTATTTCATTAAGACAAGTCTCAACTCATCTCTTTCTCTCTCTCACACACAAACACACACACACACACACACATATATATATATAAAAATCATCTGGGGTGGACCTTCTTCTTCTTCTTAACAAGACAATGGTAATCATCATCAACACTACTGATTCCACACCCTAATTTCCTCTTCATCTCCTTCCACATACTCATTTTCCCACTCTTCTTGTTTTTCTTCACCACATTATTATTACTAAATCCAATACCACCACCACTTCTCTCTATCTCTCTCCTCATCACATCACACTCTCTCTCTAACTCCTTCACCTTACTCCCCATCCTCTCTATCTCCATCCTCTCCCCTTCTTCCTCCTCCCTTTCCACAACCCTCCTCCTCCCATCACTATTCTCACTACCACCACCACCACCCCCCGCCGCCGCTATTCTCGGAACAAACGCCTCCCTCAGCTTCAACTGCGCCACAAACAACGCCTGCACCACAAACCTAACCGGCAGCCTCCCGTTCTGCGCCGCGTGCTCGCACGCCTCACCGGACAACCTATTACAATTCAGAACCTTACATATCTCCTCCTTCTCCGACTCCGTCAAATGCCTGTGCTTGTCCAGATATATATCCACCGCCCGGTATATTGCGTCCGAGGTCCGGTGACTCAACCCGTCCGACGCCGCCACCGACATGTCGGCAAACGCAACGAAAGTGGGCATCTTCAAATCAATGTCCGCCGATATTTCGATCAAGAACTCGTCTATGAGCTCCGCCACTAACCCTAGCCCGGTAGGGTCCGGCCCCGTGTAGTGCATATAGAAGTTTTTCAAGATTCTACGGATGCACTCCGTGTCATACTGCTCGTCTTTCGCGTACCCTTGTGAAGGTATTAGCATGTCTTTGACCGAGGCTTGGTCTAGTTGCTTCCCGATTCTTTGCTCGATCCCGTTCATGCAGTCCGAGCTGGCATCGAGAAATTTGGCGAAACGGAGCATGTGGAAGAGAAATGTGCACGTGACAATATCTCTTTCTTGAGGCAGAAGCTGCACTAATGCTTCTAGAATCTCCCTCTGCGAATTCTCATCTATTTTTTCCTCGTCGGAAAACAGCCATGTTTTCGCGTATTGACATATGTTTGCCGCTACGTTTTCTTGCGGGATTTTTTGCTGGATCATTGCATTGATTATAGGCGCGTATAATCTTAACCCTAGCGAACTCAAATCTTCGGATTTCCATTCTATATCGAATAGCTTCCTTCTAGCGTTCGGTTTATATTCGTTGGAATCTTCTTCTTCTTCTTCGTCGGAGATCGGAACACTCCCGATTGATTCTCCAAGCAAACGGGGATCTTCCATAGCCTTCGATATAATGGATTGAGCGCAGTAGTCAATAAGGCCGAGCTCCGATGCGTGATCGAGCATATTCTCCGCGGTCTTGAGGGCTCTTACGGAATTGTTCCAACTAGGAATGACATGGCGCTCGAAGAAATCGAGGGCTTTGGTGAGTAGGTTCTCGGGGCAGTGATTGTCCGTCATTCCTAGGTATTTAGCTACGCAAGAGACACGCACTATGTTTTCGGTTGTGAGATTTATACCGAAGCCGTGGCAGAATCTTCCGACAATTTCCATCGATTCTTGATCGGCCGGAATGTCGCGGAGGAGATTCGAGAGGTCTCCATTAGGGTTTCTCTGCATTAGCTTCGCTATCTTGGATGATTTCTTTGCCAGAAGTTCCTGTTATAGAAAAAAAAAAAAGATAGTTTATTTAGGGTTTTAATATTTAGGGTTTCTTTTTTTTTTTCTTTTTCGAAATTACCCTGTCTACTGTGAAGAGTGATCCACATAGATGAAGCTGGAGTTCTGATGTTAATTTAGACCTTGGTCTCCTGAATTATTATAAATATACGAAAAAAAAATCAATTAATGAATTAAAAAAAATGGAAGATATATAATATACAAATGAGGTAATTAATTAATTCTTTTTTTTTTACCAGGTTGAAGATTCAATTCCATTTCTTGCTGCCATCTCATGGTACTTTTTCTTACCTGCTGCAAACACAGAGATATGAAAATCTTCAAAATATTCAGTGGAAAGTAAAAAAAAAAAAAAAATTAAATTAAAAAAGAAAAATAGTACCATTGTTGAACATGGACAATATAATTAATTAAAAAGAATAGAAGTGCAGAAAATAATATATTTTTGTGTAGTGATTATCAAGAATTGGATGATTCTTTCAAGAAATACCTGAGAAGAAGAAATACGATTGAACGTAGCTGTGAGAGAGAGAGAGAGAGAGAGAGAGAGAGAGAGAAAGAGAATTACATAGTGTTTTTTTGAATGGGTCTAATAGCCGTTACTTGCTATGTGTTTGGGTTTTGTTGAGATATTTGTGGGGTTTTGTTAAGATATATTATGGGGTTTAAATTAGACTTTTTCTTCTCTTTTTAATTAAAATAAAATTAATCGGTATTAATTGATTGGCATATGCATATTTTCCTAGCATTTTATAAAAAGTGAAAATAATTAACGATTAGTTTAATACCTTAATTATAAAAAAAAAAATAGTGATATAGGTAACAACATCAGTATTTATACTAATTATACTAATTTAATAATACAAACTCATTCCGAAAAAAATATATACACTTAATTGTTATAATGTGAAACTGATCATTAAATATATGATGTAGCGAAGAATTATAGAAAATAAGCTGGAAAACAGGAGATACAAATCATAATAACAATTAAAAAATATAGAGATAGTGTTTTAGGATGGTGTGAAAGTTTGATAACTCATTAAATTGTGTAATTTAAATTTTAAGGAATTTGGAATGAAAAAACGTGTTCCTAAATCGAAATTTTCTGATCGGACCGACATGAATTGAAAATTCCAATCTGTATTCACTAAAATATATAGTTGATGTATGTTATATGTGTAACATTGAAATAAATAAAACTTGAATTATTTTTATTAAATTAAAATCAGATTGGGAATCGAAATCTCGTATATATATATTCCAATTTCAATAGAAAAAATTGAAATTTTCAAAATTCAAAATATTGTTCCTAAATCAAAAAATTCTGAATCCGAATCTATGCAGTTAAAAAATTCTTAAGAAAAAAATTAAGTTATGTTAAAACATTGTAGAATGAAAAAAAAAATGAAAAAAGAAAAAGAAAAGGTAAGCAATTTGGACGCCAAACTTCTCTTATTTTATAAATATGGTCTAACTCAACAATTTGCACTCCAATCTCACATCAATAAATTAAATACAATCTTATTTGTGTCAAAACCCCAAAAAAACAAACAAAAAAAATCACCAACTTTACTTTTTACATGACAATAGTATGTATATATATAGTATGTGTATATATATACATATATATTAAACCATATAAATGGTCACACGTCTTCTTGATTTTCATAGTTCTTAGCACTCATAACTTGTGCTCTTTTCTTAAACCTCCTCCGGCGGGTTTTATCGTCGAACTTCGGCCGCCCATTCTCCTTAAACAACCACCTCTCCGCCGAATCAAACACACATTCCGGTGGCGGCACCGGGTACCTCACCGTATCGTGACAATACGAATAGTACATATACTTCAACCTAAACTTTTTCATGGCCAACTTTTGTTTCGGGGTTATTTTAGTAAAATCAGCATTCGCAAGTTGCTCATCTATTTCCTCGGAGCAAAGCGGGCCCACAACCTCCTCAAGTGGGTCCGTGGCACACCCGTGGAGGACTAGATCGGTAAATTCCGCCACGAAAGGGGCATATTTGTAATTAGTTTTGTACTTGCCACCGGAAGTTGCCCAATCGGAGGCGTCCCAAATAGTGGCGTACAATCCCATCGGCTTCGATGGGAAATCGCCTCCCATTGCTTCTTTCCGAGTTATTTCCCGAATCGGAACATCGTCAATGTAAAATCTAATAAAACAAAATAAAATAAAATAAAAATTATAAAAAAAAATTACATTAATTATCATCTTAATTAATGTTAATTACGCGTTGTTAATTTATTGGATTAGGTTAAGTGGGGAACAGAACATAGGATTGGTTCCATCATAATGACGTATACCAACTAATTATGACCAATTAAGTTGTGACAATTGACAAGGACAAGATGATTATTGATATTCACGAGATTGTTTCTAAACATTTAAAATAAAATTGATCATCTACCTAAAAAAAAAACTTTTTTTTTCTTGAAATTTAATCAATTTATTTTAATAACAATAATAATAATTAACCAATCAAATTGTATCCTTGCATGTGACTCATTCCTAAATACTTTTTATTCATGATCAATTATCCCTTTTTCTACACATAACACATGTGATCTTTGAAAACTATGTCTACTAGTATCTCTATAACTAATTAATCAATTTAATTATGCTAATAAATTAAGAATTAGATAAAGGGGTAGCTAATTTTGTGGTAGAAGCAAAGTACACTTAGAAAATTGAAATAGTCAAATTTCACTCAAAGCCGCAATTGACAATTGAGAAAAAAAATAAAATTGAAAAGGGCGGCTGCCAAAAATATTATTAAAATTTGAAAAAAATAATAAAAAGTTTAATTTAATAATATAATATATTTTTAATAAAAAAAAGAAAAGAAAAGAAATACTTACATAATATTGTTGGTGGTCCAAAGTATGCTGTAAGAATGGAAGTCTTTAGAAGGATCAAACCAAAGGGAATATCTCTCTTCTCTTCCTCTATTTGTGCTTCCATTACCATACATATTTGTCTGAAATCTCCATGCTTTTCCTCTTATGTTTCCCAAGAATTCGAAGTCTAGTTCGTCGTGCGTTTTTCGGAATATGTCTCCGTTTGTTGTCTGCAATTAAATAATTATTTTATATTCGTATTATTCGATGCAATTAAATTAAATGATGGTGAGGAATTTGAATTGATTGATTGTGTTGTAATTCATATTTTAATAAACATAGTATACGTACGTAAAACGCGACGACTATTCCGGCCGTGTAATCTGATGGCAGCTTGATTTTAGCACTGAAGAAGCCATGGTTGTACAGGTCAGAGGATTTGAAGCCTGAGCCTGTGGATTAATTAATTATTAAAATCAATTTATTAGGAACTGATTAATTAATTAATTAGACATCATCTAAATACAAAATCTATTTTTTTTTCAGCTAAATTAAACCATGATTAATATAATTAATTACCATCGTCTGAAAAACTTGGCATACTGGAACAGAAACAGGAAATTCACACACACACACACACACACACATATATATATATATATATACATGTGTGTAATATGTATAAGCATGCATGAAGATCACCTTAGTCATGTATATATATATCATTAAACAAAAAAAAGGCCGAAAACTATATAATAAATAAAAAAAATAACCAAGATCACCTTAGTCATGTGCATGTATTAGTTAGTAATAATATAAATATATATATATATATATATATATATATATATATATATATATATATATATATAGAGAGAGAGAGAGAGAGAGAGAGAGAGAGAGAGAGATGCCTGTGAATTGATTGAGATGAAGCTGAACAGATTGATCATCTTGGGAGTGGATGATATTTCCTTCGCCGAAAAGAGGGCTGAAGCCTTTGCTGAACGGAATATTCGATATGTTGAAGGCGGCAGCGGCGGCGTAACTAGCCGCTGCACATAACAAACACTGGAGAAGAAGATACATACACAGAGAATGTTTGAGCTTATCCATAATTATATTTATTTTCTTAATTACACACACTACTCTCTTTTTTGTTTCCTGCAGATTATATATATATGTGCAATATAACACGTATATGTGTGTGTGTGTGTGAGAGAGAGAGAGAGAGAGAGAGAGAAAGTTTTAGAGAGAGAGAGATGAGCTGTTAAAGAAGATGAATTATATAATTAGTGGACATAAGAAAAGGTCGAGTTACAATCGAGGGCAATCACGGAAACGGAAATGTGAAGTATGAGAGTTGTTCTATTATTCACTAATTTCAAATTCATATTATTTTTGGTGTTTTTAATAATGACAACAACATCTATATATATTATATATATATAACTTGTTATTTATTGGTTAAATAGATTATAAATTCATTAAAGATAACTAAACGGTCGTCGAAACTAACGGATATATTATGTCGATCGACACAAAGAAGGTGTTGTGACGGTTTATTATAATCCTACACCTGCTGAAATACATCATATATGTATAATATATAATAATATATATTGTTTTGACATATTTTTTGTCCTTGTGTAACTTTGGCTTGTTGATATATATATATATATATATATATATATATATATATATATATATATATATATATATATATATATATATGAAATTATATGATGTATAAATTGAAAATTATGGTAAGAGTTTGCCCATATTTGAAGGGCATGTATCTATCGACGGTTGAATATCTGTAGTCATATATAGGTATCCATCATTCTATATCTATATATATCTAGCATTCTAGCTTTATAAGTCTCTCTCAAAGAAAGGGATCCATCATTCAATAGTTAGATATATTTAGCATATTAGCTTTATAAGTCTCTCTTGCACTGCTTGAAAAAGTCAAAAGAAAAGAAAGGTAAAACGCAAGTGATCCCGAAATTACCTAATTAATTAATCAACTATTAAATATCATTTATTAAAATCTAAATTGAACCAAAAGCCGAAAGTTTTCGCCCTCAGGTCCCCATCCTCTGGCCCAATAGAATTTTGTCGAAAAAATGTAAATCATGGTAATTTAACGACCTATTATGGCAGTTGATGTCCAGAAGAAATCAATTATTATCAGAATTGAAACTATCATACTGCAGCTATTAGTACTCGATTCTAAAATTTTGGACTACAAAATCAGTTGAATTATACCCTTGCTGGCATTTCCACTACATATATTTTTATATTGGTGAGTAAATGGATCGACTAATAATTTTTACTTGATATGTATACTTAAAAGACACGTAATAAAAATTTGACACGTGGATTTCACCAACTAATAATGTTTATTATATATCCAAGTGCAAAATGGGCCCTTTAGTTTGGACCGGTGGGTTTGGTCATCTAAACCACTATTTCTATATATTTGATCAAATTCATTAACTTGGGTTCGGTGACCGTTTTATTGTATTTAACTATTAATCATTAAATAAAACTTTTGACTGTAAGTTGTAACTATGACATACATATAGCTCACCAATTAAATTAAGAAAAAAAATTAAAAATAAAAATAATAATAATAATAATAAAAATAATAATAATAATAAGGGTAAATTACAAACACCCCCCCTGAGGTATGGTCAAATTACAAAACCCCCCCTCTTGTTTGGATAATTACATCTACCCCCTTAACTATGATTTTTTCTTACACCTCCACCCTTATGGTGCCAAATTCAACATAATCATCTAGATTTCGTGAAATGTGCTCTAGTTTGTACTCGTTTTGTGTAAAAATACAGTTTCTGATGCACCACAAACTGATATATACAAGCTAAAAATCACATATTATGATCATCTTGCTTCATAATGTAGAGTTTGAATGGGATAAAACGGCTACAAAAGTGATAATATTCCATATAATCTCGAAGATTCCACTAAATTTGAGGAGTTGAGGGGGTGGTTGTAATTATCCAAACAAGATGGGTGTTTTTGTAATTTGACCATACCTCTGGGGGGTGTTTGTAATTTACCCTAATAATAATAATAGCTTTATGATGTATAGCTCTGACTTTTGTCCACGTGGGCTGGATCTTATCACTGTTGCAACTTGATAGATTTTTAAGGTTTATGTTTGAAAAAAAAAAACTTATTTTTTCTCATGATATTTATTACATGAATTTGTAGATGATACACGTGATGTAATTTACTAGGTAATTTTAAACCGCAGAGTTACCGAAAATCATATATTATACAGTATAATTAATACGCATGTATAATAAAATTGCACTTGATGAAATACATGAAATGTAGATAAAAATAAATCATAATGTATATTATTGGTAATAAGGGTCTCAAATTGATATTTGTAGATATTTTATAAAGGTATTAATTAATTAATGAGCAGATATATTTGAGCTGCTTAGGGGATGTTTGGTTATGTTTCCAATGGGAATTTCTAGTTTTCAAAATTTCTGATGGAAAAAGTAGTTTATTGGTTTTTGTGTAGAAAATGGGAATATGTTTGGATGAAGGGGTATTTTTAGTTTTATGTAGGTGTAGAAATGAGAATATGTTTGGTTGTGGTGAATTTTCTCTACGAAACTACGTGAAAAAGTAGAATATAATGATTGAGGATGATGATAGTGATGATGATTATTATTATTATTATGATTTTTTTTTTATTATTATGATTATTATTGTTTATATTCTTATATTATTATAAGTATTATTATTTTATTATTTATTAGTATTATTATTACTATTACCATTATTATTATTAGGGGTAATTTTCTATAGACCCTCCATTATTAAATTATATTTGTTAAAATCCAAGTCATAAGTCCAATATTGCTATAACCCCCTACAATTTTTTATGGCTGATTTGCCCTTTAGCGAAAATAGGAAAATTGTATTCTTAAATTTATATATTCCTATTAATCCTCCATAAAAACCGGTTTTAGCATAAGTCGTGCTGCAAAACGTCAATTGCAAATCCTCCCCAAATTGTATTTTTCCATCGTTAATCTCTCGAAAAACAAAATTTCTCCCTGCCCCCTTTTCTTCATGCAATCTCTGTAACCCTATCGTTGTTCTCGAGAACGATGGAATCTCTATAACTTCTGCAAATCGCCAACAAAGAAAACACATCCTAGAGGATAGTGCAAAATCGAAACGTACAGGTAATTTGATTTGTGATTTTGTAAATGTCTTTAATGGCGATTCATTGACGGAATGCAATGGGTTATTTTTATAACATAAGTGAAAGATGCAAATTAGAGGTTTTAACCCATGTAATTTTTATTTTTATTTTTTGTTTTGACATTATTTTTTGTTTGGTTTTACTGTTCATTTAAAATATTTTTCCGGTTGTTTTGCGTTTTTTGTTACATATTTTCAGATCTCGATTGCGATTTTTTGTTTTGTCGTCTTTTGTGCTTTTCGGCCCTTTGGAAAATTTTGTTAAATTTTTCTTTTTTCCTCCTAAATCTGTTGATTGTTTGTTTGGAGTTTCCTGGTTTGTGTTACATTATTTTGTGTTTTCATTTTGCTGTTTTGTGATACTTTTGTTTTTTTTTTTCATGTTATTTTCTGGTGTCGATTGCAACATATATTCGATTTCGTTGTTTTTTTTTTTTTTTGCAATTTGTTGTTTCTAGCGTATTGTATTTTCACATTGATATTTATTTTGCGTTTTGCACTTTGATGTTTATTTGGTATTTTGCATTTTGCATTTTGCATATACGATGTAATCTTTGATATTGTATATTTCATTCGAACTTTTGGTATATTCTTAGTCATCTTGTGATTTTTAATTGCATTTTATTGTTTCAAAATTACAATTTGCATTTGATGTTACCAAATGCACCTGACATATTGTTATATGCAATTGATGTACATGGATTATACGTACCGACATGGTTGTCCAATAATTTCTTTTTCAATTGAACAGTTGATTTGACGAAAGGGAAGAGGAAAGTAGATGAATCATTTGCCTCTTCAAAAAGAGGAAAGCAACGATGAATCAAGCCAAAATCTATTTGCACGATAACACGAAGCCATATTATGTTTCGACATCGCCTCAACAAACCAGATTTGGTTGATTGTGGGATTTTTGTCTTGTATATGGCAAGGCAGTTGTGCATGCAACAACTATTAGTGAGAAAACTGCAGCAAGTGGGATTATCGCACTCGAAAAACTTTTAATTATCAGTTTTTGAACGACGAGGATACCCTTGAGTTTAATTATAATTTTTTTATGATATTTACTATGTTTAACCGAACTTTGATTTTTATTTGTGGCATTATATTTTTGTTGGATTTTGATATGAACTATTTTTTAATATATTCCAAATTCACGCAGGTATTTTGTGTACTGATATATATGCTTGCCAATTCATAATTTCTTATAAATTCAGTAAATTGTTAAAAAAAAAAAACAGGCAAAGTGTCACAGGGCTGTAGTCGATTTTTGTTATGTTATCCACCGCTGCAACAAAATTCTCACAGGGCTTTAGTCTTCATTCCGCTGTTATAGTTTGCATTTTGCTATTGTAATTTATATGCAAACTGCAAAAAGAAAATGCAAAGTTCAAATAATACAATACCAACTGCAAAAAAAAAATATATATCGCGTCAAAAGTGTAGATAATATTATACCAAAAAATTACATCATTTATAACATCAACATGCACAAATGTAGTCGAGCAACAAACACATCGTATATGCAAACTGCAAACATTAAAATCAAAAGTGCAAACAATACCATGCCAACAACTCAAAAAAAATATATAACATCATAGTGTAAAATATAGTCTGCTAAAGACAGCAAAACGCAAAACAAAAATCCACCAACATCGAAAAATGTGCGAATCGACATAAATAAATGAGAAAAAACTTGATGTTTGTTGTTCGATATGGACATTATAACATGATGTTTTGCTGTTTGATGTTTGAATTATGAATGGATTTTTAAAGTTTGATATTTATAGAGCAGATATTAACAGTGACAATCACGTATGAAAAAAAAACTTAAAATAGTAAATACAAGCAGCAAAAGTGTAAAATATATTCGAGCAAAACCACATTATATACATAAACTGCAAGAATTAAAAGCAAAGTGCAAATAGTACCATACTAACAACAAAAAATTAAATATATAACAACAAAGTGTTAAAAAAATAGCAAACAACAAACACAATTTTCGTCTCAAGATTATCAGAGTTAGTCGATGTCCTTGAGCCTCTAGATACGGAACTGCTCTGGCGATTAAATACAGAATGAATTTAGCGGCGGAGAACGAGCGAGCCATTTTGTACTCGTTTTGGTTTGCACGAAAAAAAAACTAAATGAAATCTTCTCCTGATGTGTAAATAAAGAGAACAAATGTGAATCGGGCTCAATAACTTTCTGTATGGTCATCTTCTCCTTCAATCTTGCACCATCAACCCTAAAAAAAACACAAAATTTAATTTAATTCCTGCCAAATTGAATCAAAAGTCTGAATTCGAATTTCAATCTCGAAATCTAAACCAGAAATTTTGGGAAATAAAATAAGAGTGTTGTCAAAGATGAATCAACCACGTTTCATAAACTCCCTCCCAGTAACAAAACAAACATGTTGACGTAGCTCCTCTTCATGTTGATAGCAATACGAAAAAAATAAAAATATACCTAATTGCATTAGATTTCACGAAACTAAACCCATAGAATTCTAAGATCTTATAACGACAAATGATTTATTTAATTCTACCACGTCTGATAAACTCCTGATATTTTGTTTTTTCAACCCACGTCTCATAACACCCTTCCAAATCTTACAACGTGATATTTGGGATTTATCCAACGTAATTTACTGAATTAAATACTTCCTTAATTAAATAATTTATTGTGAAGGGTATTTATGTCCGTAGGCTTATAATTTTAATTAATTTAATTAATTTTT
>NW_012193062.1:52614-80026 GCF_000504015.1 Erythranthe guttata
GCACTCCAGCAAATGGCACTGCTGTAAAGACTCGATTTTTAAGATAATTAGAAGCTAACAGGACAAGTTTCATGTAATATATATAATGAATGCCAACTAATGAACCAACATGTGCATAGTTATAAAACAAACACTTGTTTTGTCCAAGGAAGAAAAAAGTTCGTTCCGACGATTTTTTTTTTCAAGAAATCGAGCTCGTAGGCAGCCTCTGTTTAGAAGGGGTTTTGTTTGCATCAAAGGTTGTATGCAGATTTATCGATGTCTGTATCTATTCGAAATCGAAAAAACTAATTTTTTTCACTAATACCACTAAATTATTCAAATATGATAATTTAAATTTATGCATAATTTTCGGAAAAATATGCAATCTACAACAATTGATGTCTATAGATTCCATATTATGTCGAATGTTTAGCAAGTTTGATCGAATCAACCGCGGAAAAATCGAAAGAAACTCCCAAGATACAAAAAACAAGAACACGTTGTCACGAAATAACTTCATTTCTATTGGTAATAAATTTTGGGAAAAAAAAATTAAAAAAAAATGTAGTATTGTACTTCAATTGGGGAGCATAGACTTCTTGCCTTTGTTCGACATGAATCTTCCGTTCGAAACGCACCTCTTCGTCGCGACGGGGCTTCTAAGTAACAACACCCCGTCGTTGTTCCTATTTACACTACCGAACTCGCTTTCTTCACTACCGTATAATACTCCGTTCGACGAACCGACCCCCCTCCAAAGCTCGTCATTTTCCACTTGCACGTACTCGTCAATCTCTCCGAATTTCAAAATATCCGACACTAAAATCGGCCGTTGCGGCAAAGAAAACGCACCACCTAAAGAATCCCCTGCATTCTCAATTTCTTGAATACGAATAGCAACATCATCAACAACAACATCATCGTCATCCTCGTTTATTATTACAACATTTTGTTGAGACAAACTCAATTCTTGATCATCCACCACCAAAACCAAGTCAACCGGCGGTTGACTTACGCAAGAATTCGCTAAAGCCACAACGTTCGCGCGGCACAGCGGACAATTCGAGTGGGATTTGAGCCACGTGTCGATACAAGGCAAGTGAAAAGCATGGCTGCACTTCGGCAAAAGCCGCAACGGCTCGTTTTCTTGAAATTCACTCAGACAAACAGCGCATTCGGTGTCTTCGATCAAACCGTCGCCGTTTTGGTACTTGCAGACGGCGATTGCTTTGATAAGGGACTCGTCCATTCCGGCCGGGGCGACCCGGTACTGAATGTCCTGACCCGATTCGTTTTGATTCTCGTCGGATCCGGGTTCGGTGGTTCTTGTGGTGGTGTGGCCGCCGTCTGTGGTGGTTCTTCTTCTCTTGCAGTAGCGCGTGACGACGGTGTAGTAGCCGACTAGAAGGACGGCGCCGGCGAGAACGCCGATGATGGCTATGATTAGTGGGGAAAAAGGGGCGGCGGAATCGTCGTCGGACGGCGGCGGAGGAGGGAAGATTAGGTAGCAGAACTGCGGGCAGTATATGCTGCAGATTCCTAATGAACAGTCTCTGTAGCTGTCGTACGGTGTGTATGGATTTTGATTCGCTACAGAACCCATCTCTGAAAAAAAATTAAAAAATTATGTATGGTTGATTAGGGTTTCGAACAATCTACGCATGATTCGCCATTGTCGGAAAATAACAAAAATTGGAAGGAAAATTTGGGGTTTGATGAGAGAATTGTCTGAAAACCCCAACAGAGCTTTGAAGTGAAGGAAACTAAAAGTGAAAGCTGAAATTCATGTCCACTTTTTTTTTTTTTTTTTTTTTTTTTTTATTTATTTATTTATTTATTATTATTATTATTATTTTATTTTGTCCCCAAGAAAATTCCCTTATTTACTTTTACATCATATCAAGAATCCATGCTTTTTTTCTTTTTTTCCTTTTTTTTTTTTTTTTTTTTTTAATTTAACCTACTTAACAACCAATTTAGTTAGCATTGGTAATGCTCAACCGTCAGGTAGAAATTGGACGGATCGGGATTAAATTACGACTTCTAATAAATTTTTCGGAAGTAAAATTTCAACTCCGGTCCAAAAAAAAAAGATCGAGAATAAAATTGGATCGAAAAAATGTTTTCTTAAATCGGAAAATTTCGGATCAGAATCGAGAAAATTTAGAAATTACATTTATTTTTATCTCACCTATAATAGAAAATACATAAGACGGATCGGAGTTCAATTAAGAGCCTGTTTGGCTAAGCTTATAAGCTCCTAAAAACATCTTATAAGATGTTTAAGAGCTTATAAGTTGTTAAAAAGTGTTTGGTAAAAAAATTACAAAAGATCTTATTTTTTCTAAAAATAAGCTGTTAGGGAGCTTATAAGATGTTTTTTTAAAAGTACCTCTACCCCACCTTTTTTCTTTAAGATCTTATTTGCTTCTTTACTAAGACACTTAAAATACAAAATTGCCCTCAAATATTTTATTATATTACATGAATACTAATAACATTTATATTTTATCAAAACAACGTATTCTTGTAATCAAGATTAATACTTAGGGTAAATAGCACTTAGCCCCCCTGTGGTTTTCACTTTGTGCACTTTACCCCCCTCTGATATCAATTTGGTCATTTTACCCCCTTGTGGTTGACAAGTTGTAGCGACCGTCTGATAAACCGTTAAAGTTAGCGGAAAGTGCACTTCACTCGCCCAAATTTGTAGTGGTTGAAGGTTTTCAAGTTAAAATATTATATTAATACCTATTTGACCCATTTTCCTATAATAAAAACTCATACACCCATCCTTACTTTTCTTTTAATTAGAAAACCATTACAGATTCGTCTTTAAATTGTATATTAATTAATTTTAAGATGTTATGTTAATTATTTTTAAGATACTCATCTAAATCTTTTTATAATTATTTTATATATATTTCAATAAATCTTTGTTAAGTTAGTTGTACTTTTAGCCTGTACATTTAAACAAAAAATTTAAACGTGTATATATATATTATAATTTGCAACATTAGAAGGGAATATGAAATATTTTTGTTTATTCTGAAAATAATATACTACTACTGAAAAATAATTTGATTTCCTCATGTTTTTGCTTAAAAAAATAAATTTTATATTTTCATCCTAAAAAAGAAACAACTTTGATTTGCCATAAAAATTTGCTTTTATTTTCTCATTTTGCTTACAAAAAGGGAAGATGAATGGGCACAAAACTCGACTGCAAAAGCAAATATTCAAGAAACAAAAAGTCTCCTGAAATCATTAATTTATAGATTATAAATGTATTATAGTAAGAATAATACTAATTTGAAGAAAACCAATAGAAATCAAGAAAAAATCTTAAATTTCTACAACAAATTGACTATTAAAAGGAACCAATACACATGGTAAAAAGAGATTTTTACAGAGCTAAGAGGATAAATACAAAGATATAAGGAAAAAAAAATACTAAACTTTAGCATATTCTATGCATTCCGTTTCCATACTCTTGAGAAATCTCTAAGGAACCCTAGATTTGCCACAAGATTTAACAGATCCGCCCATGTCACTGTTCTTGTGGTCGAGTAGCTTAAATCAAGGTCGGCGGTGGAGATAGCAGGAGGGGGATGGGCGAAGAGACGACGGTAGAAGAGCCAGAACGGTACGTGGGGAATGATAGCCACCATTGTTGTTGTTCTCCGAGGATGTCCATTCGTCTTCCTGTGTGTCTCAGACGGATATTTTGTTTTTTTTGGAAGGGTCTGGAACATTTCAGGAGGATTTGAAGGCGAGGAGAAGAAGTAATTCTGATAATTGTTTTTTAGTCCTACGAATTGATGTTATTTCTAATTAAATCCGATTGAATTTACATTTATTTATTAAAAAAAAAAGTATAACCTGCAAATAGTAGAAAAATATGGGGTAGTCCAGACATTTAACCTTTTTCTGTTAACTTTAACGGTTTATTAGACGGTCGCTACAACTTGTCAACCACAGCGGGGTAAAATGACCAAATTGATATCAGAGGGGGGTAAAGTGCACAAAGTGAAAACCACAGGGGGGCTAAGTGCTATTTACCCTTAATACTTAATTAAAATATAATTATCATAATAGTAAAAAAAAATATTCTCTATTTATATTTTATGTATATAAAAATATCCGAATATTCTTATTATCACAATAATAAATTATATTTCTTTTGTCTATCAAAAAAAATTATATTTCTTTTACAACCTTTATTTTATATTAATATATTAATGGGACAAAAAAGTAAAACTTTCACGTTTCATTAAAATATTTTATTACACTTCATTTATTTTAAAAAAATAGTCAAATATATCATATCAAAATACATAAAAAATCATTTAGTTTATTTAATATATAATTTAATATTATTATTTTTATTTGAAAAAATAATTTGTAAATATTATAATAATATTTTAGGAATAAAAGTATTTGAGTCAAATAAATTTAACAGTTATAAACTTATAATGACGTCATGTACTTTTTTGTCACTATAGCGATAAACAGATCTTTTATTTCCAAACACCTGAACAACTTATAAAAAATAAAAGTAACTTATAAGCTACATATCCAAACACCTTAAAAAATAATTTTTAAAATAAGATCTAATAGCTTATCAGCTCCTAAAACATCTTATCAGATGTAGGAGCTTATAAGATGTTTTAAATAAGCTTAGCCAAACGGGCTCTAACACTTCTAAAACTAATCAATTTTTTGGAAGTGAAATTTCAACTTCGGTCCAAAAAAAAAGTCTTGGAAGAAATTGAATTGACAAAATATAATTTAAAATTGGAAAATTTCGGATCATAATCTAAAGACTTCAGAAATTACATTTATTTTATTTCACCTATAATAATAAAAAATAAATAATAATATTGACTATAAATACAATTATCGATATAAACACTTTTTAAAATTGTTTCCGAACATTAAAATCGAATCAAAAATTGAATTTAACATATATTCTAGTAAATATTTCAAAAAAAAACAGAAATTTTGAATATTCAGAACTGAAAACGGAAAATATTGTTCTAAAATCGAAAAAAGAAATCGTACCGAGAAATCAACTCAAGACTAGAAAAGCCTAATATATAAAACAATTCCAAACTCTATATTTTGTCTAATCTAACAAGGTTTAGACTATGGTCCTCATCTACTTTTTCTTTCTTCAAATTGGCTTTTACTTTGTGAAATTTGCTTTATAGGGACCAAGATAATTTCGAATAAGGCCCCAATGATTCAAGAGAAGTAGTGGACTGAAAGCAACATACTACCCAACTGTATTATTGTTTTTCATTATTAAATTAATTAATTAATGGTTTGTTGACCAAAGAGAGGATTTTTTATTGGCCTTGTAATAAAAAAATTGCTTTAGTAATTATTACACAAAGTAGGAAAATTTTATTTATGTAAAAACCCCTTATTTTGTTAAAAAATCGGTACCCATGTATTTGTAAATTTCTTGCATCCAACCCTCTAACAAAATTTGTGAATGTAAGAAATCTATAAATTATAGGATGGTGAGTGTAATTACAGAAATATAAGGGGTTTTTTGTTTAATAGACTTTACCTCAGGGGTGGATGTAATTAACCCTTATTATATATATCACCCCATTTTGTCACAACTTCCAAAAACTTGGTCGAGAAAAAACCATATGTTATACTAAAAATGATGTTACTTATAAAAGAACAATACTAAGTATAATGAAGCAATATTGTCCAATTGTACTAAAGTGGTCCTATGTAAATAGTACCATGTAAAAGTAGGTGTATGCACGAAAATTGTTTTCATTTTTTTTTAATCGAACTTTTATGATTATAAACGAATTTGGTTTGATTTTCAATCAGGTCGAACAAACTTAAACTGACATCGAGCCGAGTTTGATATCTTGTCAAACAATAATACATGCTCAATTTTTTTTTAAGTTGTATTAATAAATCAAACTCAAAGAATCTTTATCAATCAATTCCAAGTCGAGTATCGTCTTATCGAATAATTTATTTGATTTTCAGCCAAAGATAAAAGGAAAATATGTAGAGTGTCTTTCTAGAAAGTTATAGTAAATATAAAAATTATTCTTGAGAATGAGTTCTTAAAATACAATACATATAAGATTCTCTTTTTTTTTTCTTTCTTTCTTTTTTTTCTTTTTTTTTTTTTTATGTTTTTTTATTTTTTGTGATGAATCATCATATATGAAAATTCTAAGTTATCGAGAAACGACACAATTATTGACCGCCCCACCATGCACAGGTCCGGCCCACCACAATGAAATTGACCTAACTATATTAGTACGTCCAATTAAAAGCCCATCATCGCCCCTGTTATATAAACTATATAAACAATTGAATTATTATTAATAATTTAAATTACAAATACCCTCTAGGTATGGTCAATTTACAAAAAAAAACCTCTTTTGTTTGGATAATTACATCTACCCCTCAACTATGTTTTTTTTCTTATACCTCCACCCTTATGATGTCAAATTCAACATAATCATCTAGATTTCGTGGAATGTGCTTTAGTTTGTACTCGTTTTGAGTAAAAATACAGTTTCTGATGCACCAGAATCTGATATATATAAGCCAAAAAAGACATGTTATGATCAAAATGTAGAGTTTGAATGGGATAAAACGGGTACAAAGGTGATAATATTCCATATAATCTCGAAGATTCCACGAAATTTGAGGAGTTGAGGGGGTGGTGGTAATTATCCAAACAAGATAAGGGTTTCGTAATTGACCATACATAAATTAGGGGCCACCCCTGAAATTAGGTCAAATTACAAAAGAAACCCTATTGTTTGGATAATTACAACAACTCCCCTCAACTGTAAATCTTTTTACATGTCCACCCTTATGGTGTCAAATTGAACATAATTCTTTTAGATTATGTGGATTGTTCTCTACTTTGTACTCGTTTGTGCAGAAATGCAGTCTCTGATGCACCACAATCTGATATTTACAAGTAAATAAACACATCTTATGATCATCTTGTTACAAAATGCAGAGCTCAAATAGATTAAAACGAGTACAAACTGAAGAATATTCCACATAATCTAGAAGATTCCACTTTCACATATCTTCAACTTAATTTCATTAAGTACCACTAATTTTGTTCAATAACTTATATATATATATTTATATATTCAAGTATTGGGAAATTGAGATATAAATCCTCTACAAAATATCACCATATTACATGGTATGAATCAGAAGTAATGAACTGTACAATTACATTGTTATTACAACTTACAACCCAAACATTCAGGAAAATTGGATACACACTATTTTTTTTTGACCTCAACTGTAAAAAAGCAAAACTGTAGGTATTTTCTCTATTCCGAGAAAAAAATAAATGAAGAATGTCTATAGAAACAGTGCAGCTACGATTCGACGAATATACGATCATGCTTTACCCTTCCGCTTTTCATCCAAAGCCTGTTTCATCAAGTGTAAAAAAAATAATTAAATAATTAGCTTAAATAAGTAAATATTACCGAAGGTTGTTTTATGTTCCATATTTAGTTAATTCTCCGTGAAAGCATTAAATAAAAAAAAATGGGGAATTTTCTCATAAAACACGGTGAATTGTATAACAGAGTATATAGAGAAATAAATACCTTGCTCTGGAAGATTCTCATTGTCAACACGAGCGCATCTCGTTTTCTACATACCAAAAACGAAAGCATGTTGTTAGGCATATAAAAACTAAAATGTTCAATAGGAAATATATAATAATAATTATTATTATAAATAAATAAATAAAATAACATAAAATAAAAATAAAATAACCAGGGTATTATTATTACCTAATATCATTGCTTGTGCTAAAGGGATACGACGAGCCATTTGAACATGTCAGGACAAACTGCGCCGAGAGGCCACTCGGTATTTTAATCTGAAAAATATAAGCAAAATAAAATATTACAAAATTAAAAGGACCAAAAAAAAAATTATTCACAAGTTCTTTAAAATTGCCTAATATATTTATTATTGTAATTTAGAAATTAAAACTTTTACTAATGGTGATTAAGTAAAGAGGCATACCAACAAATCTTTAGAAAATTTCTCCGAAATTACGGCATCTTGTTTTCTTTCATCCTTAACCTGAAAGCCTGACCTCCTCAAAATTAAAGTTGCGGGCTCCCAATTCTCAGACGAATCTAACTGTAAAATATTTAATATTAATCTCCAATTAAAAAAAAAACATTGTGGCATACAAGATTATTTTAATTTTGCAAATTAAATTTATATGTTAAAAAATAAAAATAAAAAAATAAAAAAAACAATACATACAAGAATGAAGACAGTAAATGCTGCCTGGCCTTTCGCGATATAGTTATCTATCTCGTCTTGCATTTCTTCATCTGCAGCGTAAAATTATAATATACACGGATATGAAATTGCTGCGGTAGAATTTTTTTTTAAATAATAAAACCGACACTACTAAAGGGAAATCGACCCCTATTTTAATGAAATTGTACTCACCGCACGTAATCTTGTTTTGGTCATTCGCGAAGATTCTGACAATATCACCCTGAGAATATACGCAATTCGGCATGCAAATTATTAATATGACATTTCGGAATATTGCAAATAGGTGAACGAAACGGCTAAATAATAACTCAATAATGAAAAAATAATATTCACAAATTGTTTTTTTCTAAATAAGATTTAAATTTGAAATAAAACTGCATTACCTGTCGTCCTTGATCATCCATCGGTATGCACTCAACAGCAATAAGTTTATCGACATCGTCAGCTGTCACTATGTAATCTGGATTCGTAGCTCCTTAAAAAAAAAAAAATAGATACATAAAAATATATTTCACAAAAAAATATAGCAACAAGATACGAATAAATAAATATCTTGTTTATACACCTACCTTCGATATACTGCCTCGTGCCATCTGGATAATGACGAACCCACTAGTAATTCGGACGAAAAAAATGGCAAAAGAAAAGATTACAATGTATCAGTACAAGCGATTCCCTAAAAATGTAAACGAATAAATAAAATTACGAAAATACCCCTCGCCCGTACCTGAAACATGCAGAGAGAAGTTCCACGAACAGGAAATCCACAGCCTAAGAGTTTGCATCCGGGTTTAGCGTCACCGATAATTTGAAAGCCTTCTATTCCAGGACCATCTCCTGCAATAAAAAATTCTATCATACATCGCAAATTATAATAAATAAATTAAATTAAATTTAAAAAAACTGTGTCGTAATATATTAAATGTGCCTACCTTCTGAACCAAAAGAACCAACACTGTCATTCGTTATCGGAGGCTGTGAAAATTGATCAGCATTTATTCGATCGGATCCCGACTGGAACCCGTTTCTTTCTAGCATAATGTCCATAGTATTGCTTGGGGCATTTCTGTAATTTTTAATCTGTCAGCATGAATAAATTTCTTGATATTGAAACAAAAAACTGACTTTGATATGCTTTAGATCGACTCGTTGCTAGTTCCTACTAATACATAGTTTACATTAGAAAAATACACAAGCATAAATCGGAGTGAGGTTAAAGCTACGCCATATCAGCAATTTTCTGAGTCGAATCACTACGGCGAAAAAAATATAATCTTTCTAAATTTCACAATTCTAGCAAATTTACGAACGTGTCTGCAAAATAGACAGTTAACCTATGCTTGAGTTTTTTTTTTTTTTTTTTTAAATATCCCACTTCTTTTGCACATCTCATTTTTTACAAGGCAAATTAGTGAAATGTCGAAAACAACCGTTAGACTAAGTTAAACATAATTATTGTGTAAATACATAAAGATTCTTGACAAATAAACCACGAAGAACGGAATTAAAAAATTCATAAAAATTCCAAAAAAAATTTAATGCCAACCTATCAATATTAGGCGGTAAAGTCCTTCCAAAACCCTCGTTATCCGGAAACTGTCGCATCTCAAAATTGCGCGTAAGGCTTTTGACTTGTTGAAGGTCATTGTCTTGCACGTATCTTGCCACGTCATCACCGGTTTCCAAATTTTTCCCGTCAATATAATTGCTATAGTGAGGAAATCCTTGCACACCCTACATAAACAAAGGTAGGTCACAAAGCAATACTCTCTATTTCTACAAAAAGAAAAAAATGGCTTCCCTGAAAAAACAATATAATTACAGCAATTAATTACCGTAGAGCTGCTAGGAATTTGGCCGCCCCTCGAACTAAAACCTGGAATTTCTTTTTCGACAAAACCATTTCGGGAATTGTTTCCGATCATGGAATTTACTTCTGCAAGTCTGGCCTGCATGTAAATAATTCTTTATTAGCTTTATTCATAATGCGCAGCTCAAATATTACAAAGATGCCACTGAGTTTGCGGATCCCGAAAAGGTAGAAATATCGGATAATTATCTATTATCAAACAGCCAAGTAAAGAAAAAGGTTGACGTTTTCTAGTACAATGCTTGCTTTACCAACTCAAATTCATCCGTTATTCGTAACAAATACACATTGCAGAACCTTTAGTCTAGTTCCAAGGTAGTAACAAATCGGGATTAACATCGTAGGAATTATGATTTTACAACCCATACATTGTAAAAATTGATGTAAAATCCTAAACCAGGTAAAATCGTTTGGAATAGGGATCAAATTTGGTAAAATCGTTAAAATCACAGTTCTTTTAGGAGTTCACCTTTTAAATCAAATCAGGCCGAAATTCGATTTTTGAAGCGTCATTAAACGACAGAAGAAATGAATTCGTCAAATAGGAGCAAAGATTATTTACGCCATTAACGAAGCACAAATCAATAGAACGTGTGCGAAATAAGCAGGCGAAGTACAATCTTACATGCGAAGTTCTTATCTTCAACTGCAGTTGATCATGCAAGTGCTGCAAAAATCAAAAGATCATAACTAAAAGTCAAACTCGTAGATTGGAACACATTATATAACTATCCAAAAAGATCCGAATTTTTTATATTTAATGTAACTAAATAATAAAATTAAACAATATCACTTTACTAATAAATATATATAAAAAAAAAATTAAAAAAAAAAAAAAAAACACCTTAATGCTGTTGGTTAGAGCAGAGGCATTCGTAACATGAGGCATAGCACCACATTCAGCCAATATTCCGAGCATAGATGTAGTAAATATATGTTTCTCATCCTCTGCCACCTGGACCCCACAGAAATATTTTATTTATACATAATCCATATCTAGAGTAATATAGTAAGAACGTGTCAACCGAGTATTTACCTTTAACTCATTCAACAAGTTTAAATTTACTTCGAGATCACCTTTCCTTCGTGCCAACTCGTTTGATGCAGAAGTTATAACTTCACTCTGCTTCTCGTCTAGTGCCTATAACCAAAATTCATTATTTCATACATTAGCCTATGTCAAAATGAAATAACCATAAATAAATAAATAAACAAGAACGTATTTTAAGCTAAATGAAAAACAATTAAAGAAAGGACAGATGTAACGAACCATCCGTAACTCCGAGAATCTCTTTTCGAGTGTATATTTCTCATTCAACAACTGTGAGTCCTACAAATCATATAAAACAGTATAAACCTCGCACAAACGATACGGAAGTATGCCTAAATATGTATCTATATGTTATATCGTAAAAATATATAAGTCTTACTCTAATACTCGCAAGAGCAATTTGCTCCCTAAGTTGCATAATTTCCTTCTCTTGAGCTCTAGCCCGTGAAATTAGTTCCTACAACGCATTTCATTTCCATTTTTACTTTCAAAAAAATTACACCAACGCCTATCGTTTAAAAAAAATAGACGAGTACCATAGTTTCTCGATCTTCGGACTGGTTCGTATTTTCTTTCCCCTTCACATTTTTTTGTACAGAACTTGCTTCTAAGTTGTGCCTGTGAGCAAATTAATATTCGACTTGAAGAATTTCTAAGGCGTAAACAAAAAAAAATCGATTAAATTATATGTACCTGCTTGTGGATTCCGAGATTTGTGGCTGAGTATCGATATTCTTGTGGCCGTTAGCAGAAGTTTCCCCAGAAAACATTGCCGTTTTCAATATACGTCCACAAAACGAAGCGAGTTTAGTGCATACAGGTCATTTTACTAAGCACACTCCACGATAAAATAAGATCATATACTCGAGTTTCTTTATTCGATAGTTGATACTAGCAATAAACGGCCCTCCGATTAAGACTTGCTCTGAGGAGCCTGACCAAAGAAACACAAAGAATATAAATTCTCGATTTTTAGAGTTCGAAACATATTTAAACAATTTACTAACAAATATAGGAAACACCGGGAATTTTAAACTTTAGATTTTTGCATTTGGACTTAGGAACACTTGAAAGCAGAAATCTCGTAAAATTGACAAGGAATTTTTTTAGGTAATAATAAATAAATAAATGAGTTAGGACACGAAGAGCTGACACGTGTTAGAACGCGGTATAAACAGTCTTTTCTTTTACATGCTAAAGCCGTGGGAAAACCGATACAGAACATACTTGTTTAGTCGTAACCGAAAACATTAATTAGAAACGAAAAAAGAAAAATAAAACCACAATTATTATCAACCTGTGCACACCGCACAATCCTCGGAAGTAGAAATTGCAGATTCAGGATTAAAAACAACTGTAAATACCTGATGAAATGCCATCAAACAATACGCTAAAATAAAAGCCCTATCGATGCATAAAAGGGGTAAATTAGAAGGGCTCATGCCCAATAAATCAGAACATATGCAATGAATTCAACCAAATATCAATAATTAACCAACCAAATAAAAAGATTTCAAAATTAAAACAACTTCCATTAAAGAACTAAACTCCAAGAAACAGCAAACAAATGAATCAATTGTTCTGGTTAAACCATTTAAAATACCCTTTAAACTAACTAAATTAACAGTAAACATAAAAATCAAAATCAAAATCAAAGTGACAAGAATCAAGATTCACTAAACTTCAAGAAAATTGAAACCCATTACTTACATAAACATAACAAAATGAACACCCAGAAAAAAAACAAAATTAATCGATTTTCTGAACAGCCCAGTAAGAAATGAGTACAAATTGCGGTGAATCCATGCATAATTCACATAATCTTCAAACAAAATTTCGACAATTGAAAAAACAAAATAGTGGGTTTCTTTACCTTTGCGATTTTAGTGAAAACTATGATTGGAAAAACCTCAATAATTAAGAACAAAGAATCGAAGAAAAAAGGGTCTCCGGAGAAAGAGAGAAGGCGAAGAATTTGAGAGATTTTAACAACGTTGGCATCAGAAAGTCAGATGCCCAGTCGTTGGAGATTTTTTTCTTTCTTTCTATTTTTCCCCTCAACCGCAAGATTGTATGTATATATATATATATAATTTATTTATATTATTAATAAAAAATAAATTATTTATATATATAATAGGGTAAATTACAACCACCCCTGAGGTATGGTCAAATTACGAAAATTCCCTCTTGTTTGAATAATTACAACTACCCCTCAACTCATCAAATTTAGTGTAATCTTCGATGTTATATAGAATATTATCACTTTTGTACCCTTTTTATCTTATTCGAACTCTACATTTTGAAGCAAGATGATCGTAATATGTGTTTTTTGGCTTGTATATATCAGATTATGGTGCATCAGAAGCTGTATTTTTACACAAAACGAGTACAAACTAGAGCACATTCCACGGAATCTTAGATGATTATGTTGAATTTGACACCATAAGGGTGGAGGTGTAAGAAAAAATCATAGTTGAGGGGGTAGATGTAATTATCCAAACAAGAGGGGTTTTTTCGTAAATTGACCAAACCTAGGGGTGGTGTTTGTAATTTACCCTATATAATAAATAAAAGGAAGGGGTCATTAGCAATACACCCCTCTTATAGATTAAAACTAGTGATAAGTCCATACCATAATTCTTCCTTTGTGAAAACCCCCTAAAATATTTAATTCCCATCTTACCCCTCTAGTAGCATCTCACGTCGATTTTTTATATTTATATATTATTTTCAAAATCCCTATTAATAAGGCACCTAATCCCGCTATTTATGCTTAATTATTTAGTTTCTCTAATAAACTGCTCTTAATTAAACATTTTCAAAGAAAAAAAATTAAACCGTAGCATCGTTAACAAGGAGACCCACATATTGGGATTTCCCCCAAATCAAAAACTGGCAAAAAAATCAAAATACTCGTTGCGAATCTGCAGTCACATTCCAAAATCAAAGATAGTTGCTACAAAATCGTCCACCCACTCTCCCCATTCACAGTCGTGTTTTATTTCAGTGGTGTTTCGGTAGTCATAATCCCGTGAATTTGAGTTGCGATAGTCACATTCGAATCTGCTTTTTGAAATGAAGAAGAAGGCGTCACAGAAGCGTAAACGAAGACCCAATCTTCAGGACATTATGCATCTTGATGCCGGTTAGTTTGTATACCTAAATCCTTTGTTTTTGCCAATCAATTTTCGTACCATATATTGCCAAAAATATAGTTTTTTGTGCCCGTAGATCCAATTTAATTTCACTTTAGGGGTTTCTTAGGATGATTTATGGTTGCATCATGACTACATGTGACTATGCTAGATACACATTGAATCTATGGTTGTTCGAATTTCATTGAAAAGTGTTCTGTATGTATGCCCAAACTGCAATTTAACCAGTGTTAATAATGTTCTGACTTCTTAACATTTGCAGCAGAAATATGCTCTGATTTGAGTATGTTATACAAATTTGAAACTAAATTAGTGTATTGTTATAGTCGTTTCATATAGTCATGTTGATATAATATATGCTATATGTCTGCATGTTGATGTAATTAGTTGTATACCAATGTTAATAATGTTCTGACTTCTAAACATTTGTATCAGAAATATGCTCTGATTTGAGTATGTTATAAAAATTTGAAACTAAATTAGTGTATTGTTATAGTCGTTTTATGTAGTCATGTTGATATAATGTATGTTATATGTCTACATGTTGATGTAATTAGTTGTATACCAATGTTAATAATGTTCTGACATCTAAACATTTGCAGCATAAATATGCTCTGATTTGAGTATGTTATAAAATTTTGAAACTAAATTAGTGTATTGTTATAGTCGTTTTATGTAGTCATGTTGATATAATGTATGGTATATGTCTGCATGTTGATGTAATTAGTTGTATATGTCTGCATGTGTGATCGTAGATCCATATTAGATCCATTTTGTTGTTTCAGATGGGATTTACTTTTGTACACACATATTTTTTGGGGCAGCAGTCATGTTTGGGGTATGCGTTGATGTATTAGTTCCCAACAATAGATGTTGTGGTGTATTCATATGGAGTCATGTTGTATTATGTGAATTATACGATAAATTTGAATTACATTCATATATAGACATATTTTTTTAGTAGTCATATGAGAGTCATATGTAATCATATTTGCTATGCTTTCTCATTATTCGGTGCCATAGTCGAGGAAATTGTTGTTACTAACAGTACCATATTCTTTTAGACAGAGGCATCAAAGAAAATGGTACGACAAGTCTGTAACCTGAGATATGGAATACGCAATGTGGAGGTTAGTAAGCTATCGTGACATTCTTCAAGGACGTGCAATTGGAACCAACACATTTTCTTATTTTTTTTCATTTTTTGTTCTTATGTAATATTTTCCAGATTTGGCTGCTTGAGTTTTTTTCTTCTTCTTAATCACTGCTCTGCTTACTTGTCAGTGCAATAAAAGTTGTTTACCCGTACAGTTTTCACTCCAATTATGAACAATAAATTTCTTTTATATTACAAGTTTGTAGTAAATTAAAACGATTTTTAACAAAAAAAACTTGAGTGAAAATCGTCTCAATGTTGTTTCTGGAAAGAACGAAAAGGATTTCATTGATATCAACCGTTGTTTTTACATTTGTGGTCATACGAGGTAGTAGTTATATCTAGTCATTTTATTAACCTAGCAAGTGCGTTAAAATTACCAGTTCATTACATCGAGTTTGAACGAATACAATTATGTGTGGTATAGTCATTTTCCAATTTATCTTGATGTCATATAAATTGACTGCATCATCATATCATATTCAAAAAAAAATGAGCATTAGTTGTCAAATGCCATTCGTAGTCATATTTCTTTTTGTGTAGTAATATTACTATTTTAAGGCATAGATGAGCCATTAGTATTCAAATGTCATGCATGTGTAGTTATATTTCGTCTTATGTAGTAATTTGGTGGCATATTCAAGGCTTTTTTCGTTGATATCATTTCCATTCTATTATCCAGATACTGCAAGGAAGCTGGCTCGGTAGACCCGTAATCAGGGCTCGTGGAATACACAATTCAGAGTATGAAATCAATTCGAAGACGTGTACATCAACCAACACATGTTGTCTATGTCTGATCACGTACCCTGTTCTATATAACGATGTCCAAAAAATGAATCTGTATTATGGCTATTATTCAAAGTGACTACGCAATATGACTGTTAAGTGACATACATATACTAAAACAGCCTTGAAGTTTTTTCATTATTTTTTGATCTTATGGAATATTTTTTTTATCAATATATTTATCTATGTTTACTCTATTTGTATTAGTACGTTCCCTAAATTTTTCTGTATCAGTACATTTATCTAATGTATTAGTACTTAATATGACTATAGTCCAATATGACTATAGTCGAATACGACTAATCGAACATGACTATAGTCCAGCCTTAAAACCCCTTCATGTTTTCGACCAGATTTTTTTCATCACTACAATCCTCGAGTGTAATGAAATTCAATTCTCCTTCCCAATCCTCAAAACCAACACAAATTCATCACTGCAATTAAGATTACAATTTTGACATAATTTGTAATGGCCTGTAACAAATAAAAACAATATAGTACATATTTTTTTCTGCTAATTGAGACTAATTAAGGATCATACAAGAAAAATGTAAATACGCAATCTTTTCTTCTTCTTCTTCGTTCATAAAAATTCGTACAAATACTCAACACCATTCTAGATATCAGTAAAAATCTCTAATAACAATTGAGAAGCTCTTCCAGGTCATCTTTTGAGTACAAATCCTTCTCCGTAACCATCTGCAACATGAAGCGGCGGAAATCGAGATAAGGGTGGTTGAAATCTTTCTTCTGCGCCACGCTCTCGCTGCCGATTCTCAGAATCTCTGGACATCCCTCGAGCTCCGGATGGCGTCCGCCTCTACATCGGTGTCGGAGGATGAGCACATCGGGGTGGTGTCGCAGGAGGTGGAGGAGGAAGACAACAACGCCACCACCACACGCTGCCATCACTGTCATCGTGTAAAAATACGAGAAGGAGGCGGCAATGGTGGTGTAAAATCTGAAAGGTGGGCGACGGTGGTGGTGAAAATCTTTGGTATGCTGATATGAAGAAGAGAGAAGATAGAAGGGTTTGAAAGTGGGGTGAGAAACGAGATGAGAGAGTGGGAGAGAAAAAGAGGCGAGAATGAGAAGAGTTAGGGTTATGTTGGTAAGGGTATTTTTGTCTTCTTACATAAGTTCAAGGGGGTCTCACTAATTTAAATTGAGATTTGGGTGTATGAAAAAATCTTTAAAGTCAATTGGGTTTAGTTCATAATATTTTCGAAATGAGGGGTGTATTGCATATTTCCCCTAAAAGGAAATATCAGATTGTAGACTAATGAATGTGAAAAGCTGGTTTGGAAAGCAGCAGTTAATTGGAGAAATATTTCGATAGTAAGATTTTGTCCGAAAAGAAATACTAATTTAATGACAATTTTTTTTTTTAGAATTCAAATGGGATTAATCCTACTTTGGTCCCTTGAATTGGAGACTTTCGGCAATTTGCACCCTTGAAAAATAATAATAATAGCAATTTGAACCCTTAAAACACAATAAATCATTTACAATGCACATCCTAAATTGAATAATATGGGAAATTTCATTTTCTTATTGGGTTTTTTGCCGGGGTGCGAAATAAAAAATTATTATTTACTTCAACATCCAACTTAATTTCGAGCGCATTAAATGTAAAAAAATAAAAATCACATTGAATTATTGAAAGAAATTAAAAAAAATTTACAAAATAAAATAAAATAAACTTTTATCATTAAATTATTCAGTTGATGGATCTTTTATTGTAATTGGTGGAATTATTACTCAAATTTTATTCAGTGCACAATATGACTATAGGCTCCTTTATGAACAAAATTAGCTATAAGATTTTATAAATCGTAAACAATATCAAGGCAATATAATGCAATTAAGTAATTGTTGTGTTTAGTAATAAAAGTTATAGGAAATATGCTATAGCAGGTCATGTAAATCTTTGTCATGTCACAATTATTCATGTAATTCTTCTATATATGCATAACACAAACAAGATTTAGTTTCCTTTTTGGACAAATTATGAGAAACCCCTGGGGTAAGGTTTATTTAGAAAAATTCCCTCATATTTGTATAATTATAAAAATTCTCCTGAAGTATGTTTATCTCTTACACAATTTTCCTACGGGAATTTTCGTAATCAAGCAAAAAATAAAAGGGAGATTTTTGTTAGGGTAAATGGCAAATAGACCCATGACAAGCGCACTTAATTAAAAGAGGGATATTCAACTTTTTTGTCTTTCAAATAAATCCAGCCCATTCAAACTTATTTGCAAATAAGGAAAATCCTTTTATATATACCAAAATTACCCTTAATTCATTGAAATCCAAATCAACTCCAATTTCATGATTTACACACCAATTTCATCAATTAACCAATTTTAACCCTAATTTCAATTTTGACCCCAATTTAGCCCAATTTCATCAATTAACCAATTTTAACCATAATTTCAATTTTGACCCGCCACCACCGGAGACCGCCGGTCTCCGGCGTTGATTTTTTTTTTTTTTTTGAAAAACATTTTTTCCCCAGAATTTTTTTTCCGGCCGGTCAACTGCCGTTGACCGCGGTCTCCGGCGTTGATTTTTTTTTTTTTTTATAATTTTGTTTTTTCTTAAAAAAAAATATTTTAATTAATATTACTGTCATGGCTGCTAAATTACTGTCTCCGGCAGTTATTTAACTGTCGGAGACAGTAATTTAACTGTAAATTGACTTTTTTTTTTCTTCAAAAATATTTTAATTAATATTATTGTCTTTGCTACTAAATTACTGTCTCCAGCAGTTATTTAACTGTTGGAGACAGTAATTTAACTGTTAATTAATTTTTTTTTTAAAATATTTTAATTAATATTACTGTATTCGTTGCTAAATTACTGTTTCCAGCAGTTATTTAACTGTTGGAGACTGTAATTTAACTGTTAATTGACTTTTTTTATTCTTAAAAAAAATATTTTTAATAAATATTACTGTATTCGTTGCTAAGTTACTGTCTCCAGCAGTTATTTAACTGTCGGAAGCAGTAATTTAACTGTTAAATTGACTTTTTTTTTTTTTCTTAAAAAAAATTATTTTAATTAATATTACTGCCTTGGCTGCTAAATTACTATATCCAACAGTAATTTAACTATGTTAGACAATAATATTAATAATATTATTGTTCGGGAAAATAATATTCATAATATTACTGTCCTAAACAGTAATATTACTGTCTGAGACAGTAATTTAGTAGTCAAGATAGTAATATTAATTAAAATATTTTTTTCTAAGAAAAAAAAATTCAACAAAAAAAAGGTCAACGCGGGAGACCGACGGTCAACGGTGGTTGACCGGCCGGAAAAAAATTTCAGGGAAAAAAAAATTTCAAAAAAAAAAAGTCAACGCCGGAATCTGGTCGGAAAAAAAAATATTTCAGAAAAAAAATTATTTTCTGAAAAAAAAAATTGGGGGTTAATGTGATATATTTGTTTAAATCCGGGGTCAATGTGTAATATTAAGAAAGTTAGAGCATAATGGGTGGAATTGATAAGAATTATATTATGGAGGATATTTTAGACTAAAAACATGGGGATGGGTTTAATTGAGAGACTGTTTTTTTTGTGGACCAAAATGCATTTAAGTCCCATGTGATGGGTCTTTTTGCCATTCGCCCTTTTTGGTATTAGACTCTACCTCATGAGGTTTCCGGTAATTTACCTTTTATTCGTTTTAGACTATGATTTACTTTTTTTCTTTTTAGACTATGGTTTCCAGATTGTTGACCAGAGGAGGATTTGGTGAGTTTGAACATGCAAAAATAATATATTTAATTATTTGGTTCAAAGAACCAATATTAGTAAAGTTGTTGCAGTTTAGTAAAATTTACATGGCAGTCATTCTAAAGAAAAGAAATTACATGACAGTCCCTAAAATCATCGTGGCAATGTTTGACTTGTTTTAGGCCGCCATCTAATTTGGACTTTATTCTATTCTAGTAGTAGTACTAGTATAATATCACATTGGGAATTAAATAATCATTATAATTCTATACATTGGGAATTAAATGATCATTCTAAATTTCTAATTATAACTTTAAAAAAGAAAACTGAAAATACACTCACTATTAATGTTCATATTATAAGTATTAGAAAAAAAAAGCAGATATTGTTAGGGATTCTTTCAAAGATTGTATATTTAAATAAAACTCCGCATATCAATTTTTACATAGCTTTAAGAAGTAAAATTAGAGTAGAAAGTAAACAAATTGAAAGATATGGACCTGAATACAACTCGATCTTCCTTATCCAAATTTGCACCAAATGTCCACTTAGAAACACCACCAATACTGATAACACTAGAGAACAAATCTTAGGTCAGAGTCACTCTCTCTTCTTTTTTTTTTTTTTTTTTTGAGAGTAAAAAATAATTTCATTTCATCAAATTAACTCATGACCAATAATATTTTGGACATTAATAGGCAAAGAATCACCACAATATGACTCACATATAGATAGCTTAGCTAGTGCATGTGCAACACGATTACCAGTCCTTCGTACATGTTGAGCTGAGAATGTCCCAAAAACCGCAGCAAGGACATGTATGTCGGCCACTAAAGTTCCATACGCTGAACAATCTTCCTCAACTTCATTTATTGCCTTAATGACCAAGCTAGAGTCTCCTTCAATGACTATCTTTCTCCATGTTTGATCACGAGCGAATTCAACTGCAACGATAGCTGCTTTTGCTTCCGCCGAAGTAGGGTCGAGTGCTTGCCGGACACAAATAGACTTCCATCCCATACAAACCCCAGCATGATTTCGAGCAATGATTCCAAGTCCAATCTTTCCATCCTTCGAATTAATAGCCGCATCGAAATTGATCTTAATAAAACCCATTGGTGGTGGCTGCCATTTCACCTCCTCAATACAACTCGGGTTCCTAAGACTAAGTACTGTGGCAAAGGGATGACGAACTTGGTTTACAAAATTTAGCGCAAAAGAGACGACGTCCATAGGTTCGACCGAATCGCCTTCAAAAAAGGTTCTATTACGATAATACCAAAGTGCCCAACATATCACCACACAGTTCTCGAGGACTATACGATCTGCCGATTTTCGCATATGCATGAACCAATCCATCAATTAAAATCCATTCCACCTGTGTATTGACCATGGGATATTGCTCAAAGCCCATACTTGCCTTGCAAATGCACACGTAACCAAACAATGTCGGAGGTCTTCGACCTCTCCTCCGCATCGAACACAACTAACCTCCGCCGTTATCTTCCTCCTGCTCAAATTAGCTCGGGTGGGTAATAGATTTTTACATGCTCTCCACACAAATATTTTGATCTTGTTAGGCAAATTCATCGACCACACCCATTTCCACGCGTTTGTTGTACCGGCGTACGAGTGGCTAGTGGAAGATCTGTTGCCATCGACTTCGAAAAGGGTTGCTAAGTAATATGCACTACGAACAGAGAACCGTCCGTTACGCTCGTAATGCCATACGAGCTTGTCTTCGTTGCAGGGCTGACCTAACGGAATTGATAAAATAATCCTCGAATCATCTTCAAAGAAAAGTTGTCGAACCAGCTCTTCATTCCAATGATTTGCACCCTCTACCATCAGTTCTTTAACTCGCATATCCTCGAGGCGTAATAAGTTTAAAAGTTGTCTCCCTGGGAATCCACCTATCAGACCATAAAGCGATCGATGCTCCGTTTCCCACCCTCCATCTAAGACCACCCTCCACTATATTCTTAGTACTCAATATGCACCTCCACGTGAAAGATGGATTAGGACCGAGTTTAGCACCCAAATCCCCTGAAGTCGGGAAATAACGAGCTTTGTATATCCGACCAAGAAGACTATTTGGTTTCTCGATTAGCCGCCATAATTGTTTTGCAAGTAGTGCCAAATTAAAAGACTCAAGATCCCGGAAGCCCAATCCGCCATCTGTTTTGCTTTTACACATTTCACTCCACCTTATCCAATGTATTCCCTTTCCTTTGGTATCCTCCCACCAGAATTTTGACATCAATCTTTCAATGTCCTTGGTAAAGTATAATGGAAGTTTGAAGCAGCCCATAGCATATGCCGGAATAGCTTGTAAAACCGCCTTTATAAGAATCTCTTTACCTCCCTTTGATAGCCATTTATCTTTCCACCCTTGCAATTTTTGGCAGACTTTGTCCCGAATGTTCGAAAAAACCGTCCGTTTTGATTTACCAATAACAGAAGGAAGCCCCAAATACTTCTCATGTTTCTCGACTACCTCCATCGGAAGAACTTCGCTGACGTCATCGATAAAGCTCCTCTTGGAAGTTTTGCTAAAAACAATACTAGACTTTTGGTAATTAACCACTTGTCCAGAAGCATTTTCGTAGGCCTGCAAAATGCCTTTGATACTGCTAGCTGAGTACTTGTTTGCATTACAAAAAACAATAGTATCATCGGCAAACATAAGATGCGATATATGTGGAGCCCCATTGCATACCGAGAGTCCCCGTATGTTTCCGGATCTTTCCTCCTTTCTAAACAAGGCGCTCAAAGCCTCCGCACAAAAAAGAAATAAATAAGGCGATAGAGGATCCCCTTGGCGGAGTCCTCGTTCTGGAGTAAGGCCACCAAAAACTCCACCATTTAGAACGAATGAGTACGAAACCGAAGTCACACATTTCATTATCAGCTCAACAAATTGTGCCGCAAAACCCAATTTAAGCATCACCAGACGAAGGAAATTCCATTCAATTCGATCATATGCCTTGCTCATATCTAATTTGACTGCCATGTGTTCTGCCGAACTCCGTTTTATATAGTGCATGACCTCGTACGCGATAAGAATATTGTCCGATATTAGTCTAGCAGGAACAAAAGCTGACTGGGCTTCCGATATCACATCATTCATCACTGGTTTCAATCGATTCACGATACACTTAGACACTAATTTGTATACCACATTACTCAAGCTTATAGGGCGAAATTGAGTCATGTTTTCCGGATTTTGGCACTTCGGAATGAGTACTATATGTGTATGATTGTAGCGCCCAGGGGACCCTCCATTATTGAGTATATTAAGCACCCACTTAGTCACATCCTTTCCCACAATCCTCCAAAATTTTTGAAAAAATAGGGCTGGCAACCCATCTGGTCCCGGCGATTTTAACGTGTTGCATGCTCTTCAGCGCAGTTTTGATGTCTTCCTCTGTATATTCAGCTTGGAGCATATCGTTTATCTCATGTCCCACTCGTGATTCGATTTCATTAATCACTTCATCCAACTCATTACTAGAAGGATTTGTTGATGTAAATATGTCACGGAAATAGCTCGAAATAATGTTTTCTATCTCATTATCCTTTTCGCACCAGTTCCCCGACTCATCTCGAAGACCCAGAATAGTGTTAATCCTTCGACGGCAAAGACCCATCTAGAAACCACATATTGAGACTGAAAACGAGGCGAACAAGCTTATCCAGTAAGCAAAGACCCAAATTTCACACATATGCTTAATTTAGGGCAAGGTAAAAGTGTTAAGGGTTTACTCTCAGTTTCAGTTTCCACTAGGCCACCTTCTTCTTTAAATAGTGGCTCGAGTAAAAAAGTCACCGGTGGAGAACCACCGACTTCAAAACTTGTCAAGTACGGCGAAATGTGACACAATAGTTGACGAAACAAAGAAGTAAAAAGACAAACGGAGTGGTTAAGAAGAGCAGTCGGGTTTCACGAAGAAGAGAAAATGAAAAAAAGAGCATGGCTATTTGCAAGCCCAAGATAGGCAAAGTGCACGCCCAAAAATAGGCTAAGTGCAAGACCACTAGTGTTTGGAAATAGACGAGGGCCCAAAAGAAAATTCAGTTAATAAAACCCAATCTCTTTCTTCCTCAATCCTCATCCCCTCCAACTCTCTGTTTCTCCCCGCCATTCGCCGGTGAGTGAATACCGCCTTATTTCCACCGCCGCCGCGTCTCCGCCTCTCTCTCTCTCCCCCTCGTTTTCTCTGGTAAAGATTCTCCCTTTATTTATTTATTTTTAAATTTAGCTGTAGTGGTGGACTGGTGGTTGTTAAATGTGGAAAAAAAATTCAAACTTGGTTGCAAATTCCATTGTTTAACACTACCAATTTCTTTGTGGATAAATATAATTTAGTTCTTGATTCAGCTGATAAATCTAATCAAACACTACTGGCACTTGTTAGATGACGACGCCCCACATTTAGTAAACTATGTCCTCGATTTCTCCACTCGTGGTACAGCCGACACACTTCGCCGCAAAACCCGAGAAAACCCTAACCCAGAAGCCCGAAAAACTTGCATTGCTCATAGATAAAAGCAAATCCATCAAGCAGCTCAGCCAAATCCACGCATTCATCATCCGCCATGATTTGGAAACTCATCCAGTCTTGAATTTCAAGCTCCAGCGGTCGTATTCTTCTCTCGGAGATGTTCGATGCTCCGTTGCGCTCTTTAACCGTACTCAGAATCCCGATGTTTACTTCTACACCGCCGTAATCCGTGGCCACGCCATAAACGGTCTCCACGAACAAGCTCTCGGTTTTTATGTGCAGATGATCACGGAAGGAGTGGAGCCGAACGCGTTTACTCTTTCCACCGTCCTCAAAGCGTGTTCGTCGGGATTCGGAAAAGCCCTCCATTCCCACGCTCATAAATTCGGGTTCGAGTCGGATACGTACGTCAGAACGGCTCTCGTCGATCTTTACGGAAGAGGCGGCGACGTCGTGTCTGCACGTAAGCTGTTCGACACAATGCCTGAGAGAAATCTTGTTTCTTTTACAGCAATGATCACTGGGTATGCAAAGAATGGGGAAATCGACGAGGCGAGAGTGTTGTTCGACGGAATGGAGGAGAGGGATGTTGTGAGCTGGAATGTGATGATCGATGGCTATGCTCAACACGGAAGGCCAAACGAGGCCTTGATTCTGTTCCGACAAATGCTGGAGGCTAGGTTGAAGCCTAACGAAGCAACCATGCTGGCAGTTCTTTCAGCATGTGGTCAGGTGGGAGCGCTCGAATCAGGCCAGTGGATCCATTCTTACCTCAAGTATAGCTCCGCTTCGATAAATACTCACGTGGGGACCGCTCTGATTGATATGTACTGCAGATGTGGGAGTTTAGAGGATGCTAGGTTAGCGTTTGATGCAATCAAAAACAAGGACGCTGTTGTTTACAACGCAATGATCAACGGATATGCGATTCATGGATTTAGTGGAGACGCTCTGAATCTGTTCGACGAAATGTCTCAGTCGGGACTTCGCCCTACAGACATCACCTTCATTGGCATTCTAAGCGCCTGCGCTCACGCTGGGCTGGTCTCCGAAGGCTGGGCCATATTCAATTCGATGGAGGGTAAATACGGAATTTCGCCAAAAATCGAGCATTACGGATGCATGGTGAATCTTCTCGGCCGAGCCGGAAAATTAAACGAAGCCTACGAGCTTGTCAAGAGCACACCCATCGAAGCCGACCATGTTTTATGGGGAACATTACTTGGAGCATGCGGGCTCCACAAGAATATTCCTCTAGGAGAGAGAATTGTCCAGTACCTTCTAGAACGTGGGCTCGCAAATTCCGGAACTTACGTTCTTCTCTCGAATATATACGCCACGGTTGGAGATTGGGAGGGGGTTTCACGAACGAGAGCTATGATGAAGCAAAGTGGGGTCCACAAGGAGCCGGGGTGCAGCTCGGTTGAAGTGAATAACGAAGTGCACGAATTTCTCGCTGGAGATGTGAAACATCCGAAGAGGAGAGAGATTTACGCAATGCTGGAGCAGGTGAACCAGTGGGTGAAGGAACACGGGCACACCTCAAAAACGGAGGGGGTACTTCACGATATTGAGGAGAGTGATAAGGAGAGATCGCTCGAGGTTCATAGCGAAAAGCTTGCGCTTGCGTTTGGGCTTATTAGTACGAAACGAGGGTCCACGATAAAGATTGTGAAGAACCTCCGTGTTTGTCCGGATTGTCATGCGGTGATTAAGCTCGTGTCGAAAATTACGGGGAGAAAGATAGTTATGAGGGATAGGAACAGGTTTCATCACTGTGTGGATGGTTTGTGCTCTTGTGGTGATTACTGGTGATAAATCGGCTCTTGTTGCTAAGAAGCCGCGCTGTAAGTTTTTTTTTCTTTTTTTTTTTCGTTTTTTTTCTTTATTTGTTTACAGCGTGAGCGTCGTCATTCACTTGAGTAAGGATTCTACTTTCCGCTCAAGATCGAAACATACTGATGTAAGGTACCATTCGATTCGAGATGCGCTTAACGAACTTTGATATAATTCACACACGATTAAAATGTTGAAGATATGTTTACCAAGTCTTTACCGAGAGAATAAGTTCGAAAATTCTAGAAGCAAAACGGGATTGGTTGAAGCATATGAGTCGAATGGGGAGAATTATTGGAAAATAATTCACCCATATGTGGTGAATAGTTGTTGACTCAAGAATGCAGCAACTATAGTCATTTGGTCTCTCTCTCTCTCACACACACACACACACACACACACACACACGCACACACGCACGCACACACGCACACACAAAAACATACAGAAACAGAGAACCAGACAGAGACAAAACCACAAAATGAATACATTGTTTGTTTTTGAACATCTCTTATTCTGAATTTCTTTTTGCCATAAATTTTAAATTTTGTGATCCAAATCCTTTTACTATCTAAACATTCAATTTATTGCCCACGATTTACATATTCTACCAAGTTTGTATGCTCTTACTTTTTTTTTACAACTCACTCCCTCTTTAATTTACAACAAAAATATTTTCCACTTCTTCGAGTTAAATGCAAAAACCTCCCCTGTGTTAATCCTTAAGACCGTAAAACCCCATGTGATAAAAAAAAGCGACCCATATCCGCTTGTATTCAATAGTCAAAGTCGTTTCCACGCGCTATTCGTGCGACTCTTGTGTGATTTTTGTACAATATTTTGTATGAAAAGACAAAATCGCCCCTACGAGACTCTGTATTTTGTTATTTTCAATTTAAACAAATAAATTATGAACAGATCTATCTTATCTACAGTAATTACTTAATTAACAACTCATGTGCTTCTTCCCCAGTTGCCCAAGCCTCCTCC
>NW_012193062.1:89945-111709 GCF_000504015.1 Erythranthe guttata
TAAAAAGGGGGGGGAAGACGGCACGTCAGCGAGATCCGAGTACTGTCCCTCCTGTTGCTGACGGCTTGCAGCAATTCTCTTTATCATCCTTTTCCCCCCCGCTCAAATCTCTTCTCCAAGTTGTCGAAAAATCCCTTTTTTTTAATTGGGCGGAGGTTTTGACGGAGATGGGTTGAATCTCGAGTGGGTTTGAGATTTGTATGATGATAAGAAGGTGGCGGCGGAGACGGCAGTGGTGGGGTGAGGTGTGTATACTTGCGCAGAGACAAGTATGTGTATTTGTGTGTTGCTATGTGTTTTTTCAATTGGAGAGAGGCCTTAATTGAAAATACAATGGACTGAATTGAAAATTTCAAAAAATTGGTTTCGGTCATAAAATTATGGAGGTCGAAAATATTATTTTGGAGGGCTTTTTCGTCTTTTCGTGAGTGGTCAACGGGTGAAAACAAAAACGGTTGAGTGTGCTTGCTTGAACACATTATAGGGGGTATCCGTTACTTTTTTTTTCCCAAGGGGGGTTTTTGGCCTTTAGGAAAATCACATGGGTGGTTTTTGCATTTAACTCTTTCTACTTCTATTATTTCACAAACTCACACATTCTAATTTTCGAATATAAATGTTCTCATACTTCTAGTTTTTTGATGAGCTGGCTCGAAAAAAGCTCGAGCTCACGAGCTCGAGCTTGAGTTTATCTTTAGTTGTTCATGAGCTCATGAGCTGGCTCGCGAGCTTTATATATACATATATATATGAGATGAGCTCGAGCTTGAGTTCGAGCTCATCAAATGAAAGCTCGATGAGCTTGAGAGCTCGAGCTGAAGCTCGAAAAATCGGCGAGTTCGTCTCATTTATACCTCTACACTCAAGTAACTTATAATCTACGTATATATCCAAACCGTTGAAATTTAATTTTTAAAATTAGATCTAAGAGCTTTGCCAAACGGGCCCTTAACATAGATATATACACCCTATAAATATATGCATAGAGTTGCAAATCCAGGATTACATTAAAGTTTGACAATGAGTTAGTAAAAATATAAGTATCACTCGACAAAAGAGAACCGGTTGTTATTGCAAGAAGTGGGAGTATGCTGCCATCGTATCCATTTAATAGTACCCCACACGTGAAAGATCGATGCCAAACCTTACGAGTTAAGTTCCTTAAGAAAAGAAAACCATCGGTCGATATCTTTAAAGGTTTAGTTAGGTACATACTCAAAAGGGAAGAAATCACATGCAGACAATTCATCAGTTCTAACTAAACATGCACATGTGTCTACATATGGATGTTAATATAATAGAGTTTCGAGCAAGCGTCTCTCTCTCTCTCTCTCTCTCTCTCTCTCTCTCTCTCTCTCTCTCTCTCTCTCTCTCTCTCTCTCTCTCTCTCTCTCTCTCTCTCTCTCTCTCTCTCTCTCTCTCTCTCTCTCTCTCTCTCTCTCTCTCTCTCTCTCTCTCTCTCTCTCTCTCTCTCTCTCTCTCTCTCTCTCTCTCTCTCTCTCTCTCTCTCTCTCTCTCTCTCTCTCTCTCTCTCTCTCTCTCTCTCTCTCTAATGTATATATCTATGTGACATTAAATTGTTGCAGAAAGTTGTGATGACAAAAACATGGCCAGTCTTAGACGAAACCCTAAAAGAAATGTTCATCACAACAGATGAATATGAGTTCACCACCAAATGCATATTGAAGATAGCAGATTTGGGGTGTTCATCAGGTCCCAACACCCTTTTGGTAATTTCACACATCATCGAACAGCTCTCCAAATTACAAGAACATGCTCCTCGTGAAATCCAAGTGTTTCTGAATGATCTTCCAGACAACGATTTCAACAATCTCTTCAAACTGATGTCGACGAATACGAATACGAATACGAAAAATAATATAGAGTGCTATATATATGGTGCACCTGGTTCTTTCTACGGTAGACTTTTTCCAAACAGCAGCCTTCACTTTGCTTACTCATCTTACAGCCTTCATTGGCTCTCCCGGGTTAGTTCTTCTTCGATTTATTACTGTTTGTTTACGAACTATCGCACGAGAGAGTTTTACAAATATTGAAGATGAGGTTCGTTATTTAGCAGTACTAATTAACTAGTTTAAATTCCATGTACTATTGGTAATTACAGTCACACCCCTAAAACAATTACTGAAATCAAGATTTCATATCCTGGGGAGCGATGTGCACTATATTTGTTTTCCGTTGGGCCGTTAATGCTACGATAGACTAAAATTTATAAATCTTATATAAAAATATTAGGATTTAAGAAATGTTAGTAAACCAATGTCACACCCTATCTCTATGTTGTCTCCACTATTGCCTGAAACTAATAGTCTGTTAGAACCCTAACGGAATAATTTTTCCAATGCATTATTCTATTAGAGTTTCTACAATGTTTCAAAGGAGTGATTGTAATTACCGTTACTCTATAGGGACCTTGAAGTTATTTTACTATACCTCAGGGGTATAGGTGTAATTTACCCTAGTTTAAATGATTTTGGCAGATTCCTCAAGGCTTGGAGAAGAATAACAAGGAGAACATATGCATAGCAACGACGAGTCCGCCACAAGTATTCGAAGCATACTCGAACCAATTCAAAAGGGACTTTATGACTTTTTTGAAGTTGCGGGGAGAGGAAATACGAGGTGGCGGTCGTATGGTTTTGGGATTCATCGGTAGAAGTGTCGCGGACCCCACTTCCAAAGACGAATTGAAGACGATTACTCTCCTGTCAGAAACACTTTCCGATATGGTTGCAGAGGTAATTTAAGGAGTTTACTCACTACTGTATTTAGCTGTACCACTGTGATATATCGAATTGCTAAAAAAACTTATTGTGTTATATATATTAGTGAAAAAAAAACATATTTTTCAGGTGGTAGTTTGCTAATAAAATTGAATCATTTGGTGGGATATTTTGTTAGTATTTACAATTTGAGGAGCTTATTTAATAATTAGAGTAAATACAGGGTGTTGAATGCAATTAACCCATAATTTAATTAGGGATAAATTACAGCCACACCCTAATGTAAACTCAAATTACGAAAAAACCCCTATTTTTTGGATAATTACAACCACCCCATAGTTTTAGAAAGTGGTGGAGACAACAAAGAGCGGGTGATTTAAGAATTGTTGGGGGAGCCATGTCACCCCCTAACTCTATGTTGTCTCCACCATTAACTAAAAGTAATAGTCCTTTAGAACTCTATCGGAATAACATATCAAATGCATTATCCTATTAAAGTTTCTAACTATATTTCAGGGGATAAGTGTAATTGTTGATATCATATGAACCTTAAAGTTATTTTAGCATACATTAGGGTGTGGGTGTAATTTACCCTATTTTTTTCTTTTACTTTTACATATAGGGGCTTGTGAAGGAGGAGGATTTGCACTCGTTTAACATTCCGATATACGCCCCGTCTATACAAGAAATCAGTACGGCAATCGAGAGTGAAGGGTCCTTCAATTTGGACAAGATGGAAGTTGTTTTGGTTCCATTAGACGCCAACGAAGACGACAACAACTACGACAACATGGTTTCAAACAAAAACAACACGAGCGGTAAATTTGTGGCGAACTATGTTCGGGCTTTCGCGGAGCCCATGTTAGTTGCCCACTTTGGGAGCTCAATTAATGTTGATGTTGTCTTTGATGTTTATGCGAAAAAAACGGACGAGCATTTGTCCGTTGAGAGATCGTCGTATTTTACTCCGGTCATTTCCTTAACTAGGAAAACAATGACAGATTGAAGCGGTGTATGGTGTAGGGGTGTGCATGGGTCGGTTTGGTTCGGTTCGGTTTTAGCCAAAAACCGAACCGAACCGAATATATCGGTTTTTGTAAAATTAAAAACCGTGTATGTCGGTTTTTTATCGGTTCGGTTTCTTTCGGTTTCGGTTCGGTTTCGGTTTTTTTCGGTTCGGTTTCGGTTATTTTTCGGTTCAAGTGTCAATATATATTCAAGTTGTTGTACAAACAAAAAAATACAATTACAATTACTTTCACAACTTACTAATGCAATGAAAATATAAAATCTTTAATTTCATAGGACTTACGTAATTTAGATGATGTATTATGCTTCATTTTTTTTCCTACTTTCATCTACCACATTATTAAAACCATGAACTCAAGTAAATTTTTACTTACTAAATAAATAAAATACAATGTCTCAATTTATGAACAAATGCTTAGAATAAGACAAGTAATTGAAAGATAGAAAATAAATATTAGGGTAAAATAATACATATATTATATAAAATGAAGTCATTTTGTAGTTTCGGTTCGGTTCGGTTTTCCGGTTCGGTTATTTACCTTATAAAATAATTCGGTATTTCAAAAATAAAAAAACCGTACATGCGGTTTGCTATTCGGTACGGTTTAAAACGGCTCGGTTTTTCGGTTTTTTTGCTCACCCCTAGTATGGTGTATTGGTTTTGGAAGATATTTTCTCTTGCCAGCTCGCATTTGCCCGAACACCCTTTTGGTAATTTCACGCATCATCGAAGAGTTGTCCAAACAAAAACATGTTCCTCGTGAAACCCAAGTGTTGCTGAACGATCTTCCTGACAATGATTTCATGATTTCAACAATCTGTTCAAGCAGCTGCCGAATTTCTCTCAAAATATCGATACGAAAATCGAATGCTTTGGTTCTTTCTATGGCAGACTATTTACATGCAGCAGCCTACATTTTGCTTATGCATCCTATAGCCTTCATTGGCTCTCCCTTCTTCATTTTGGTGTTTAATTAGCTTATATTATATTTTTTCAATATTTTTTTTTTCGGATTCCTTCAATTTGGACAAGATGGAATCTTTTTGGATTCCATGGGATGCAAACGAGTACAAAAAAAAAACTCACGGTTTTCGAAAAAAATAAGAGCGTGAAATAAAAAGCTGACACCTTTTTTTATTTATGATATTATTTAATTTAGCGAAATATTAAAATATCGAGATAATAATTTAGCATTTTCTTACCAAGTTGGGGTTGGAAGAAATTATTATTTAAACGAAATTATTAATTTATCGAGTATTAATTTATTAGTGGTTGTTGTCATTCATACAAACAAATTCACACATTCGTATTAAGGGTATATTATGGTCACCCCTGAGGTAATGTCAAATTACGAAAAACCCTCATGTTTGGGTAATTGCAACCACCTCCATCGATTATGAATCTTCTTACACGTCCACTCTTATGGTGTCAAATTCAACATAATTTTCTAGATTCCGTGGAAAGTTCTCTAGTTTGTAGTCGTTTCGTGCAAAAATGCAGTTTCAGATGCACGACAGTATGATATTTACAAACTAAAGAGACACATTTTATGATCATCTTGTTTTACAATATACAGCTCGAATGCGGTAAAACGGGAGAATATTCCACATAATCTAAAAGATTCCACTAAATTTGACACTGCAAGAATGAACGTTTTAAGAAAATTCATATATAGTTTATGAGTGTTTGTTATCACCTAAACAAAATGGGGTTTTTCGTAAGTTGATATTACCTTAGGGGTGGCGGTAACTTACCCTTCATATTAATGTACGTGAGTGAAGATAAATGGTACTATCTGGAATCCTAACAAAATGGAGAAGAAAAAAAAGATAAATTACGACCCCCTAAAGTAAGGTCTATTTACAAAAAAGAAGAAAAAAAAACTCTCATTTTCCAATAAATCCACTCCTTGAAATTTATAAATATTTTATGTTAACACCCTTCTTGTAGGGGGTGAACATAATAAGTTTACATATTGCAGGGGGTTGAATGTAATTTTTCAAATTTTTTTTTTTTTTTTAATTACACTTTACTCAGGGAGGTGGTTCTAATTTACCCATAAAAAAAATAAAAGAAGTCAAGACAAAAAATGTGAAATATAGAGTGGCATTCTATATTATGTTATGTCAACGTATTCACAGCGAATCAACATCGGACAACACACGTCTTATAAAAAAAAACATCGGACAACACATTTCATTCAGGACCATCTATATGCTTCAATCAATATCTGCTGCTCAATTCTATTCACAGTTTCTGTATTCTTCTTTAACTCAAACATATATATATATATTTTTTAATTTGGCTAATAAGTAATAACCATGACAACGATTTTTTCGGGAAAATTAAGAATTGTGATAAACGTGTCGGAAAGTTGTGGCCTATGGAGAAGAAAGGATAGGGTTCACGATATGTGATGTACAATAATTGCACCTTCAATACCTTATCGAACCTTGTTCCGTCAAATATCGGAGAGTTCACTAATCAACAGATTTTACGGTCGGCGGCCATGAGTAAAAGGGAAATAATACAAGAGAGATAATTCGAGTGAAAATATCAAGTATGTATCTTCAATCTTGTACCAAAAAGCGACAAGTATTTGATGGAGGAATGTAAATCATGGTGACTCAATGGCCCGTTAGGGCAGCGGACCCAGACCTGATGCCACAAAGAACCAACCTTCATTGGAGTTGAAATTCCCACACTGCGGTTTTCTTATTGTTACTGCAAAATAATCCTAATAGGGTTTAATACATATATATGCTTATAAAGAGAACTAGTTATGGCTCTTTCCTAATTTACAGTCGCGATCTTCTACCATGATTTATTATGGTCGTTCAAATCAATGATCTAATTTACAATATTTCTTTGTCTATTTATGGATGTTATATCCTGTTCACATCCTCCAACACTCATGATATCGATCAGCTCGCCACCTACCACGTATTAGAAGCATAAGGCGAGCTCTCAGCCCGTTTTATCATTTGCAGCCCTTTCAGGCGAGTTTTTTGGTCCGTCCTGACTCTCGTGAACCCTTAAAGCGAGCTCTCGACCCATTTTATTTGTTGCAACCCATTGAGCTTTCACTACGACGACAGACCGAAAAGATGGGGGTACGGTCCAGCGCCGAACCGACCCCCATCAATATGATCTCTTAGGAATGCCATTTAGATTGGTTTGTTTTGCCTTCTTGAATTGACTCGATCCGATTTATTAGACCCGACATGCGAAACTCGCTAGTTGCGAGCCGTGTCATCCTGCTGTAGCCTGTAAGTAGGTAGGCCCCACTCAATCGACAATCCTACATATATAAGGTGGGGTTTGTCTATTATTCGAACAAATGGGATTTTCTGGTAAAATTTGTTAAATACTACATGGAATATTAGGCAATAATTTTCCCTAAATCTATGTATTATAAATTGGGGAATTAGTTTACATTGCATGGGCAGAAATTGAAGGTATACCCTTTTATCAAAACTAAGAAAATGTCGGTGAAGAATATGAATGCCGGGAGTGGTGAAACCAGCTACGCAAACAACTCAGTCCTCCAAGTTCTCTCTCTCTCTCTCTCTCTCTCTCTCTCTCTCTCTCTCTCTCTCTCTCTCTCTCTCTCTCTCTCTCTCTCTCTCTCTCTAATGTATATATCTATGTGACATTAAATTGTTGCAGAAAGTTGTGATGACAAAAACATGGCGAGTCTTAGACGAAACCCTAAAAGATATGTTGACAACAAATGAATATGAATTCAGCAAATGCATGAAGATTGCAGATTTGGGGTGTTCATCAGGTCCCAACACCCTTTTGGTAATTTCACACATCATCGAACAACTGTCCGAAGACAAACACGTTCCTAAACAACTTGAAGTGTTTCTGAATGATCTTCCAGACAACGATTTCAACAATCTCTTCAAACTGATGTCGACGAATACGAATACGAATACGAATACGAATATAGAGTGCTATATATATGGTGCACCTGGTTCTTTCTATGGCAGACTTTTCCCAAACAACAGCCTTCACTTTGCTTACTCATCTTACAGCCTCCATTGGCTCTCCCAGGTTAATTAGTTCTTCTTCGATTTATTACCGTTTGTTTACGAACTATTGCACGAGAAAGTTTTACAAAATATCGAACATGAAGTTAATTAATAGTACTAATTAAGTATTAAATATTGAGTTTTAGTTAGTTTAAATGATTTTGGCAGATTCCTCAAGGATTGGAGAAGAATAACAAGGAGAACATATGCATAGCAACGACGAGTCCGCCACAAGTATTCGAAGCATACTCGAACCAATTCGAAAGGGACTTTACGACTTTTTTGAAGTTGCGGGGAGAGGAAATACGAGGTGGCGGTCGTATGGTTTTGGGATTCATCGGTAGAAGTGTCGCGGACCCCACTTCCAAAGACGAATTGAAGACTATTACTCTCCTGTCAGAAACACTTTCCGATATGGTTGCAGAGGTAATTTAAGGAGTTTACTCACTACTGTATTTAGCTGTATCCCTGTGATACATCGAATTGCTAAAAAATATTATTGTGTTATATATATTAGTGAAAAAAAAACAAAAAATTCAGGAGGTAGTTTGCTAATAAAATTGAATCATATGGTAGGATATTTTGTTAATATTTATAATTCAAAGAGTTTTTTTAATAATTAGAGTAAATACAGGGTGTTGAATGCAATTAACCCATAATTTAATTAGGGGTAAATTACAGCCACACCCTGATGTAAGGTCAAATTACGAAAAAACCTCTCTTGTTTGGATAATTAAAACCACCCCTTAACTATGACTCTTCGTACATGTCTACCATTGCAGTGTCAAAATTAGTGGATCTTCAAGATTATGTAGAATATTTTCCAATTTGTATCCGATCCGTTTTATCACATTCCAGCTCCACATTTAGAAACAAGATGATCATATGGTGCGTATATTCGCTCGTAAATATCAGATTATTGTGGTGCACCTGAAACTGCATTTTTGCACAAAACAAGTGCAAACTAGAAAAATTCACGGAATCGAGAAGATTATGTTGAATTTGACACCATAAGGGTTCACGTGTAAGAAAATTCATAGTTGAGGGGTGGTTGTAATTACCCAAACATGAGGGGTTTTTTCATAATTTGACCTTACATTAGGGGTGGCCGTAATTTACCCTTTAATTAGTTGCTCCCTTTAATTTATTATATTGAGTGCGATAAATGATAAATTTGAAAAAATTCAATTAATGCTTCATTGGAATTATAAAGTGTCAAATAATATGAGACGACAAAAATAAACATTTCAAAATAAACTTTTAAATATAGGGGCTTTTGAAGGAGGAGGATTTGCACTCGTTTAACATTCCGGTATACGCCCCGTCAATACAAGAAATCAAGACGGCAATCCAGAGTGAAGGGTCGTTCAATTTGGACAAGATGGAAGTTGTTTTGGTTCCATTAGACGCCAACGAAGACTACAACAACTACGACAACATGGTTTCAGACAAAAACAACGGGAGTGGTAAATTTGTGGCGAACTATGTTCGGGCTTTCGCGGAGCCCATGTTAGTTGCCCACTTTGGGAGCTCAATTAATGTTGATGTCGTCTTTGATGTTTATGCGAAAAAAACGGACGAGCATTTGTCCGTTGAGAGATCGTCGTATTTTACTCCGGTCATTTCCTTAACTAGGAAAACAATGACGGATTGAAGCGGTGTATATGCATGGTGTATTTGTTTGGAAGATATTTTCTCTTTTCCAATAAACGAAAGTGCTTATTGCATTTACTACCCTTGTTTTTAACAATTCGATATTGCATTTACTACCCTTGTTTTTAACAATTCGATAAAACACAGGGGAGCCAACATGGAATAAATACATACCTCGATAAAAAAAAAAAAAAAATGTGTTGTAATTAAAATAATATAGTATGAATAAGAAGAAAAAAAAAATGTGTATTCACTTGTCATTTGACATTCTTGCATGTAGAAAGACATGTTTGCTGCAGAAAATGACTTCCCTAAATGCATGAAAGTTGTAGATATGGGGTGTTTATCAGGTCCTAACAAACACCCTATTGGTAATTTCACGCATAATCGAACAACTGTCCAAACAAAAACACGCTCCTCGTGAAATCCAAGTGTTCCTGAACGATCTTCCAGACGATGATTTCAACAATCTGTTCAAGCAGCTGCCCCAGTTTCTCTCAAAAAATCGATACGAAGATCGAATGCTTTATTTACTGTGCACCTGGTTCCTTCATTTTGCTTATTCATCCTATAGCCTTCATTGGCTCTCCCAGGTTCTTCATTTTACTGTTTAATTAGCTTATATTATATTTTTTCAATAATTGCTTTTTTTTTTTTTTTAATAAATTAACTAAAGCTAGTAGCTCTATTAATAATTTACTAAAATACCATATTTTAGGTTGAAAATGAGGTGAAGTAATTATTGAATTACTGTTAGCCAAGGTAGTCAACATTATGATATATCCATACGATTTATATCAAACGATATAAATCGGTATTTGTACCGATTATCGGTAAATATTGCCCGATATCGTGATATGATACGATATTTGTTATTGGAAATACTTGGCTCTGATTCATCTTGTAGGGGGGCGAACGTAAGAAATTTAAAAATTACAGGGGGTTTGATGTAATTTGATGAAGAGGCGGCGGAGGCAGAATTGTGCGAGACCAAGTTTTTCCGAACCGGAACAACGATGGGAACCAATTTTGGCGTTTTAAGGCCGTTTAGGCCCTCAAAACGACGTTTTAAGGAGTTGTACGAAGGAGATGAGGATTTTGAAAAAATAAGGTCTAAGTGTGTTGGTTGACAGCCCATGGAGGATTATTATATTAATGAGGGATTTATTTTTAGAGATAACCAGCTGTCCTTTCCGAGGACTTCTCTTCCCGAGAAGTTAATTGTGGATCTATATGCGAGCGGGCTGAGTGGTTGATGCGATCTCTTGAGTATCATAAATATTTCCTACGAAACGTAAGATCTATTCTTTAATATTTTTCTCTGTATAATAAAACCCTAGCACAAGACGACTATTTAAATATAAGAAAACCCTAGAATCCTAATCTAACTAGAAAAGATAATTACCTAAACTAATAAAATACTTAATAATTCTCCTAACCCTAACTCACGGCAATATCTATATCTAATGATACCATTCTAATTAATTAATAATAAAATATTAACTAAACCAGTAATTAAATAATAAATTAAATAATATATCCCAACATTCCACCCCGCTTGAAATGAATCTTGTCCTCAAGGTTCGTCTTGCGTTTCCATCTATGTTTGACTTCATCGACTTTCTTTCCGAATGAATCCGAAAAACACAATGAACGATCAAGCTCTTTAACACATGGTTCTTGCTGACCCCAAGAACTTCCAAAGGCTACTTTTGCGAAAATACTCAATTTTTTTCCCGATAGATAAACTTTTTTAATCATCTTTTCAGATTTTGTCTCCTCCAAACTGACCATCGGTTCTTCGTCTCCTTTCTTTTGAACACCATGGAAATCTCCGAATATCCATAGTAGCTCTTCGCTCTCCTCTCTGGTTAATTTCTCGTCTTCGTCCCACTTTATCTCAATTGACTCCGATTCTTCTTCTTTCGGCTCTTCGTCCCACTTTATCTCAGTGGAATTCGATTCTTCTTCTTTGGGCGAACTCACAAAAAATTGGGGCTCTTCGAAAAAGTCATCGTCGTCCTCTTCCTCTCCCTCCGACGATAGGCTCGGCAGTGGCGGTGGTGGTGATGGCCGTGGCGGTGACGGACAGCGGTCCCTTCGGCTTTTGTGATGGCGTTGACGTCGTCCTTGACTTTGTTCGAGCAATTTCTGAAAATTAATCCGTAATTTCTCTACGGATTTTTCCAATCGCTCCAACCGTCTTGTTTCTGACATCATGATTTTCACAAAGTTTTGATGTGATCTCAACTTTGCTCCAGCGTAGCTTTGATGTAATCGCTGCCTTGCTAACGAAGCGTTGGTGTTAATCGCAACTTCGCTCTGATACCAATTGATGCGATCTCTTGAGTATCATAAATATTTCCTACGAAACGTAAGATCTATTCTTTAATATTTTTCTCTGCATAATAAAACCCTAGCACAAGACGACTATTTAAATATAAGAAAACCCTAGAATCCTAATCTAACTAGAAAAGATAATTACCTAAACTAATAAAATACTTAATAATTCTCCTAACCCTAACTCACGGCAATATCTATATCTAATGATACCATTCTAATTAATTAATAATAAAATATTAACTAAACCAGTAATTAAATAATAAATTAAATAATATATCCCAACAGTGGTCACTTGGGGCGAGACAAGATGACGCACAACGCTGATGAGCGGTTTTATTGGCCCCAACTTAAGTGAGATGTTGGTAAGGTGGTTGCTAAGTGCTGTGTTTGCCAAGTTTCGAAGAGTCGGTCTTAAAATACGAGGTTGTATATACCTCTCCCAGTCCCGAGCGGTATTTGGGAAGATCTGTCAATGGACTTTATATTGGGCTTCATGCGAACCCAACGAGGAGTTGATTCGGTTTTCGTGGTGGTTGATAGGTTTTCCAAGATGACCCACTTCATTCTGTGCCGAAAGACTTCCGATGCGTCTCACATTGCGAGGCTATTCTTTCGAGAAGTGATCCGTTTACACGACGTACCGATATCTGACCGAGATGTGAAGTTCCTTAACCATTTTTAGCTTGTCCGTTGGAAGTTGTTTGACACTTCCCTCAAGCGAATCACCACAGCGCATCCGCAAACAGAGGGCAAACGGAGGTGACTAATCAGACTTTGAAATTTAATACGATGTATTTGTGGCGATCGCCCGAAACAATTGGATCACGCTTTACCGCAGACGGAGTTTGCTTACAATAGCGTTGTGCATAGCGCCACCGGAATGTCCCTTTTGCGTTGGTTTATAGGGTAGCTCCGAGATATGCAGTGGATTTTTTCAAGAGCACCGAAAAAGTGGGGCAGCAGTGCAACTGGCTAATGAAGTGCGAGATTGGCAAACGGAGGTGAAGGATAAGCTCGAGCAAAAGAGTGCGAAGTATAAGGCTGCTGCGGACAAACATCGCAGGCTGAAAACTTTTGATGAGGGGGACGATGTTATTGTATTCCTTCGAAAGGAGCAATTCCCGGTTGGAACGTATAGCAAGCTCAAGCCAAAAAAGTATGTACATTTTAAAGTCCTTCAGAAAATTAATGATAATGCTTACGTTATCGACCTCCCGGTTCACACACATACACACACACACTTACACACACACACACACACACACACACAATATATATATATATATATATATATATATATATATATATATATATATATATATATATATATATATATATATATATGGCAAATGGCAAAAAGGCCCATCACATAAGACTTAAATGCATTTTGGTCCACAAAAAAAAAAAGTCTCTCAATTAAGCTTATCTCCATGTCTTTAGTCTAAAATACCATCAATAATATAATTCTTATCAATTCCACCCATTATGCTCTAACTTCCTTAATATTACACATTGACCCCGGATTTAAACAAATATATCACATTAACCCCCAAAACTTTATTTTTTCAGAAAATAATTTTTTTTCCGGCCAGATTCCGGCGTTGACTTTTTTTTTTTTTTTGAAATTTTTTTTTTTTCCTGAAATTTTTTTCCGGCTGGTCAACCACCGTTGACCGCCGGTCTCCGGCGTTGATTTTTTTTTTTTTTTCTTATAGAAAAAATATTTTAATTAATATTATTGTCTTGGCTACTAAATTACTGTCTCAGACAGTAATATTACAGTTTGGGACAGTAATATTATGAATATTATTTTCCGAACAGTAATATTATTAATATTATTTTCTAAGACAGTTAAATTACTGTTGGAGACAGTAATTTAACATCCAATGCAGTAATATTAATTAAAATAATTTTTTTTAAGGAAAAAAATTAGAAAAAAAAAAGGTCAATTAACAGTTAAATTACTGTCTCCGACAGTTAAATAACTGCCGGAGACAGTAATTTAGCAACGGATATAGTAATATTAATTAAAAATATTTTTTTAAGAAAAAAAAAGTCAATTAACAGTTAAATTACTGTCTCCGACAGTTAAATAACTGTTGGAGACAGTAATTTAGCAACGAATACAGTAATATTAATTAAAATATTTTTGAAGAAGAAAAAAAACAAAATAGTGAATTAACAGTTAAATTACTGTCTCCGACAGTTAAATAACTGCCAGAGACAGTAATTTAGCAGCCAAGACAGTAATATTAATTAAAATATTATTTTTAATAAAAAACAAATTATAAAAAAAAAAAAAAGTCAACGGCGGAGACCCGGCGGTCAACGGTAGTTGACCGGCCGGAGAAAAAATTCAGGAAAAAAAAAAAGTCAACACCAGAGACCGGCGGTCTCCGGTGATGGCGGGTCAAAATTAAAATTGGGGTTAAAATTGGTTAAGTGATTAAATTGGGCTAAATTGGGGTGTAAATCATGAAATTGGAGTTCAATTGAGTTTCAATAAATTGGGGGTAATTTTGGTATATATAAAAGGATTTTTCTTATTTGCAAATAAGTTTGAATGGACTGGATTTATTTGAAAGACAAAAAAGTTGGATGTCCCTCTTTTAATTAAGTGCACTTATCATGGGCATATTTGCCATTACCCCATATATATAATTTAGACAATCATTTTATTTTTTTCTATTTATTATTTCTTTTGGTGTATGGTGTGTCCGTGAGTCTAACAACTTTTGTGTGGGAAAGAAAAAAAATGGTTGTTTAACTTTTTTTTTATGATGGATTGCATCTATAATTTATATGTAGTGTCAAGGAGATGAGAAATACGATATAATATATCGTTTCAACTTATTTTTTATTTTTTTAAATTTTATTTGTTTCAAGTTGGTTTAGTGTATAAAATAATACTAATAATGGAGAAAAACAATGCAATATTTCTTATTTTTTAGGCAAAATATGGGATTTTCCAATCTCAATCCCAAATACCCGAAATATTTAGGGATACCGATATACTGGGATTTAATAGTATGTGATGGGATTGGGATTTAAAATTTCTATTCCGAATCCCGAAATACCAATCCCGAAAATCCTGAATTCCCGAAATCCCGTCCCGAACTCACCCCTAGTTCTTTCTCAATTTTCGATGGATTTTAAATGTTATTTTGTTCTATAGAATTAATTCATTGCAATTAATTCGTTTATCGTGCTTTCGTCCTGCATCATAATTTCTCAAACAAAAGTTTTTTTTTTCTTTTTTTTTTTTTTTTTGTAATTACACTTTACGGAGCAGATTGTAATTATCGAAAAATTAAATACAAGAATTCAGGCAAAAAATGTGAAATATAAAGTCACAACGAATGAACATCGGACAACACATTTCATTGAGGACAATCTATCTGCTTCTGTCAATATCTGTTAAAAATTGAGGTTTTAAACGTGTCGGAAAGTTGTGGCCTATGGTGAAGAAAGGATATGGTTCACGCTGCTATCCGATGGTACAATAATTGCACTTTCAATACCAGTTTTGGAACCTTGTTCCCTCAAATGTTGGAGAGTTCACTGATCACCAGATTTTACGGTCGGCGGCAATGAGTAAAAGGGAAATAATACAAGAGAGATAATTCGACGACAGAACGAAAAGATGGGGGTACGGTCCAGTGCCGAACCGACCCCCATCAATATGATCTCTTAGGAATCCATATAATTCTTACAAAATTTAAATGTACCCTAACACAAAATAATTATTTAAAAGTAAGAAAGCCATATAAATTGGTTTTTTTTGGCCTCTTGAATTGACTCGGTCCGATTTATTAACATGGTTGTTTTGCTTGAACATTATGTTGTTGTTTATCCGAGCAAAAAAGCGAATTTGTAATTTTACAGAGTGGTTTTCATGTTTACATAGTTGTTATACACATAGTGGTTTTCGATGAAGTAGTGAATTACACTAATTTAACAGTGGATTACACTAATTTAATAGTGAATTACGTTAATATTAATGTGGATTATGCTTATTTTATAGTAAATTTTACTTTAATTTCATAGTAATTAATTTTCGATAAATTAAGTGGTTTTCGATGAGTATGTAGTGGATTTCAATTTTTCTTTTTACATATAAACCATTTAAAAAACTGAAGAAAGGAAAAACAATTTTTGTTTTAAATTGTAAAAAAAAACCATTAAAAATAAAAATAAAAATTGGGAAAGCAGAAACTAAAATTACGTAGACATGTGATAGGAGAGATAATAGGGGATGGTGTGAGATGGGGAGAGAATAGGGGGATGTGCATATCTACCAAAAAACTTAATGGATTTTTCCACTGTAATATGGTAATTTTCAGTAATAATAAATAGGGCATTTTGGATAATAGAGTCAATTGGATTTATAACAAATATCAGTTTACAAAAATGGGATTATGAAGTCAAAATTCAATCTGGGGTTTTTTTTGATATAGCCCATATATATCTATATAAGATGGGGTTTGCCTATAATTCAAACAAACAGGATTTTCTGGTAAAATTTGTTTAGTACATGGAGTTTTAGGCAATAATTTTCCCTTGGGGAATTAGTTTACATTGCATGGGCATAAATTGAAGGTAGCCTTTCATCAGAAAAAAAAGAAGATGTCGGTGAAGAATATGAATGCCGGGAGTGGTGAAACCAGCTACGCAAACAACTCAGTCCTCCAAGTTTGCTCTCTCTCTCTCTCTCTCTCTCTCTCTCTCTCTCTCTCTCTCTCTCTCTCTCTCTCTCTCTCTCTCTCTCTCTCTCTAATGTTTATATCTGACATTAATTAAATTGTTGCAGAAAGTTGTGATGACAAAAACATGGCGAGTCTTAGACGAAACCCTAAAAGATATGTTGACAAGAGATGAATATGAATTCACGAAATGCATGAAGATTGCAGATTTGGGTTGTTCATCAGGTCCTAATACCCTTTTGGTAATTTCACACATCATCGAGCAACTGTCCGAAAACAAACACGTTCCTAAACAACTTGAAGTGTTTCTGAATGATCTTCCAGACAATGATTTCAACAATCTCTTCAAACTGATGTCGACGAATACGAATACGAATACGAATACGAATACGAATACGAATACGAAAAATAATATAGAGTGCTATATATATGGTGCACCTGGTTCTTTCTATGGCAGACTTTTCCCAAACAACAGTCTTCACTTTGCTTTCTCATCTGCAAGCATTCATTGGCTCTCCCAGGTTATTTAATTAATTATAGGTCAAATTACGGCCACCCCTGAGGTATGGCTAAATTACAAAAATACCCCTCTTGTTTGGGTAATTAATTAGTAATTACAGCCACCTCAGGGGTTGACTGTAATTACCCAAATAAGAGGGGATTTTCGTAATTTGGACATACTTCAGGGGTGGCCGTAATTCGCTATATATATATATATATATATATATATATATATATATATATATATATATATATATATATATATATATATATATATATATATATATATATATATATATATATATATATATATATATATATATATATATATATATATATATGTTTAGTTAATTTTAAATGATGATTTTGAATGCATGCATGGCAGATTCCTCAAGGCTTGGAGAAGAATAACAAACAAAACATATACATAACAACAACGAGTCCGCCACAAGTATTCGAAGCATACTCGAAGCAATTCGAGAGGGACTTTATGACTTTTCTGAAGTTGCGGGGCGAGGAAATACGAGGTGGCGGTCGTATGGTTTTGGGATTCCTCGGTAGAATTGCTGCGGACCCCACTTCCAAAGACGAATTCAAGACTTATACGCTCCTCTCGGAAACACTTTCCGATATGGTTGCAGAGGTAATTTAAGGATCGTGTTTACCACATTTAGCGGTACTCCCGATAATACTGTGATATCGAATTGCTAAAAAAACTTTTCATCGACGTGCAACTAATTGCTTTATCGTAATTTTAAAGAGACAAATAATTTGGGACAACAAAAAACTTTTCACAAATATTATGGGACAGAGGAGTAATATATACAAAATTATACGTATTAACTTTTACATATAGGGGCTTGTGAAGGAGGATCATTTGCACTCATTTAACATTCCGATGTACGCACCGTCTATACAAGAAACCGAGGCGGCAATCCAGAACGAAGGGTCCTTCAATTTGGACAAGATGGAAGGTGTTTTGGTCCCATGGGATGCCAACGAGGACTACAACAACTACGACAACATGGTTTCCGACAAAAACAACAACACGGGTAGCGGTAAAATTGTGTCGAACTGTGTTCGGGCTTTCGTGGAGCCCATGTTGGTTGTCCACTTTGGGAGCTCCATTAATATTGATCGTGTCTTCGATGTTTATGAAAAAAAGATGGAGGAGCATTTATCCGTCGAGAGATCGTCTTATTTTATTCATGTTATTTCCTTAACTAGAAAAACATAAAAATTGTGAAAAAAAAAGGGTACTCTTTTCCTTGTTTTGGTCGATAAGGTTTTTAACGAGGCCCTTTGTACTTTTTCATATTATTAATGAAATAAATGTTTTCGGCCAAAAAATACAATTCAATATTAGCTGCTAATCAAGACTAACATACACATGTCAATAGTTTTTTAACTGCGACAATCTAATAATCAATCATAGTTATACAAAAACAAGTGACTTAATTTATCCAATCTTGTCTTCGAATTTCGCCACGTCATCAGAAGACACCTCATCACCATCCTCAACATCTTCACACCAAATCCTCACCGTCCGATCGCTACGAATTTCGTGGCCATAATCGAACTCAAGATTCGGGTTGAATTCATCCACACTATTCTCCGGATAAATCTCGTGCATCAACAAAGAAACATCATGCGTAACTTGTTCGTCAACCTCAACAATGTCGTCCAACTCATCAACCACACACTGATAATTCCTAAACCTCGATTTCTTAACCGAAAAAAGCTTCAAGATCATAACTTGCACTCGTTTCCCCACCTCCCCCTTTCGCAACACATGAAGAAATTCTCCGAAAATCTGTCGAAGTTTAAGCGGGGCAAAATTCTGTAACAACAAACCACATTGAGTGCAAAAACCGACAGCAAGTTCGACGTTATCCGAATTCGGGTTCCCCAAAAGAAGCAACAAAACATCACATGCAAGAAGTTCATAAACAATTCTCTGATTCACTAAATGCGCCACGAATTTCAAACTCGCCTCGATTAATTTCTTGTCGCCGCTATCGTGAGCCGATTTGAACCGCAACACGACCCTTTTCACAAGCAAAAGCCCACAATCTGGGAATTCGGAATTGATTACCGCAACCAATGCCGCGTAAATATTGCTCGATTCTGGATATTTCAACTGGGATTTCATTACAGCCTGGCAGAACAGCCCTCTCCCTGCAATTAGATCCTCTTTCGAGATTTCTTTAGCTACGGACAAAATATTGGAAAGATTCAATTTTTCGACGAGACCCATGATTCTTTTCTCCATGGCGAACCAATTCAGCTTCTGCAACTCGATGCTCTGCTCGTCAATTAAAATCCCCCTCTTTTCTTCCTCGAATTTTCGAATACGAGAATCGTCGTAGGTAATCCCAGAATGTACGGAATCCATTCTAGGGTTTGGTTTTTCGCTGCGTTTTCTTCAAATTCCTCCGTTTTCTTCTTCTCTGCGAAGAATTGTGTATCATAAACAGAGATTGGAGAGGAAATTGGTTCGAGAATTGGGAAATTATGCGAAGGGATCCCATGATTTTATACGGTGTTTGGTAAAACTGTTTTTTTAAGGCATCGTGGAAGAGGTGGGAATCTAATCTAAGTTCTAATTTGGAAGGAATTGTTGTGAGATTGGGCTGCAAGTAACAAGAACCCTGTTTACACGCTGTCGTTTTTGAGAGAATATTGGGGGTAGTTATTTTAATTTATTTATTTTCCTTTTTTTAATTAAATTTTATTTATTTGTTTACAATGCCATATAATCAAAAATGTGAAAATATATAAAATAGAAATATAAATATTTTTTCCTTTCAAATATTATATAGCATTAGTCGTGGGCAAAGTACCTTAGGCACCAAGTACTTGACTCGTCTAAGAGAATTATTATTATTATTATTATTAATTTTTATTTTTTCTAACAAAGTAATTTGCAACCAACCATATATATATATATATATATATATATATGATATGCCTAATTGGCCCAACCCAATGGGCCTATAAATTATTTATCTACCGGGCCACGAGCCCAATATCGAAGACTACTATCACCGAGGCCCAATCACCTTCAAGCAAGGTTTGGGCCCGACAATCTCAACTAAGCTATAAATACACATTTGAACTCATTCGATAAGGTACGTCCTATTAACTGAGCAATACTATTAACTGTATTCTCTGGACTATTTCCACTATCAGCACGTCTGACTTGAGCGTCGGAGGGGTTTCCGCCGGATCAACCCCCGGCCTAGTTCATGTGTTCATTTCGCAGGTACCTCAGGATCATCAAGTTGTCAAGCTACTGGTCTGCTTTGCTCTCCCAATCCGTTTTCTACACCACCCTAGGTGAGCTATATTTTAGCATCATCATTTTGGCGCCGTCTGTGGGAACGATGCAAACCAGATCACGTAGCCAACAAGATCCTCCTGAGGCGTCTGCTCGGAGAGAAAATGACACAGCTAACGACCTCCCACCTCGTGGAGGCTCTGGCTTGCCACCTCCTCCACGTCCCATGGATCCGCCTCGCGAGGTTCAGGTGATCCCCCCTCGGGACCCACCACTCGCCGATCCACCATTCCCTGCTCCTCGAATGGTTCAAATAACCGAGGATGCGCTTCGACGCATGATAGCAGAAGCTTCAACTCGCGTTGCCACAGAGGCCGTGACCCAATATATCGCCACGATGGGAGCAAATGCTCCCAACGCGATACCAGCACCTGCTCCACATGTGGAGCCACCTATGGCACCACCGCCATCGACTCCCTAGGGGCTTACATCTGCCCCCAAAGTATTCGCTCGCCAAGGGTTATCGACTCCCTGGGGCTTACATCGCCCCCAAAATATTTCGTTCGCCAAGGGTTATCGACTCCCTGGGGCTTACATCGCCCCCAAAATATTTCGTTCGCCAAGGGTTATCGACTCCCTGGGGCTTACATGGCCCCCAAAATATTTCGTTCGCCAAGGGTTATCGACTCCCTGGGGGTTTACATCGCCCCCAAAATATTTTGCTCGCCAAGGGTTATCGACTCCCTGGGGGTTTACATCGCCCCCAAAATATTCGCTTGCCAAGGGTTATCGACTCCTTGGGGGTTACATCGCCCCCAAAATATTTTGTTCGCCAAGGGTTATCGACTCCCTGGGGGTTCACAGTGCCCCCAAAACATTTCATTCGCCATGGGTCATCGACTCTCTGGAGGTCTATTTACTTCTCGAACGGTTCAGATAACCGAAGAAGACCTTCAGCGTATGATCACGGAAGATTCAACTCGTGCTGCCACTGAATCAGTGGCACCATATATCGCCAAGTTTGGACATCTCACCCAAGTGGTTCGTGATCGCCTCATCCTAAATGGGGGGCTATCCCACCCTAAAGTTGGGCATCTCATCTCAAGGGTGGTACATCCACTTACCTTTCAACCCCAAGGGGTTTCACATCCCATCAAGTGTTTCACGTCCCTACTTCAAAAAAAAAAAAAAAAAAAAAAAAAAAAAAAGGGTCTGACGCGCACGCGCGAACCAATGGCACAACCGTGCGCATCTACCTCAGACCATAGGTCTCGAGCGCCTCATCCTACAGTGGGCAGTTATCCCCATCCTAAGGTTGGGCATCACCCTTACCTATCAACCCAAGTGGGTTCACATCACATCTCAAGAGACGAGTATAATCTCCCTACTCAAAAAATAGAACATCCCCAAGGGGGTGCACATCCCATCTCAAGGAACGAACATAATCTCCCAACTCAAAAAATAGAACACCCC
>NW_012193062.1:112243-199496 GCF_000504015.1 Erythranthe guttata
AAAACAGCACGCGCGCGTGGCTTGCACGCCCCGGACGCGCGCGCGTGCACAGCACGCGCGCGTGGCTTGCACGCCCCGGACGCCAGCGCGTGCACAGCACGCGCGCCAGAAAAAAAAAAAAAAAAAAAAAGAGGAAGGAGCCGCGCGCGTGCGCAGTACGCGCGCGTGGCGAACACGCGCCAGGCACCCCGCGTGCACTGCACGCGCCAGAAGCAAAAAAAAAAAAAAAATTATATCACACGCGCGCGCCTCCCAAGGTCACCTTGGAGCGCGCGCTCCCACCTAATTGGGCAAAACTTTTGCTACTCTCCACCAAATTGCGCGTAGATTTCACCTCACTTCACCAAATCGCGAGAGAATTTCAACGCGCTCCACCAAATTGCGCGAGCTCTTTAACGCACCTACCAAATTGCGTTCGCTATCAAATGGAAAATAAATAAATAAATTATTTCTCCACGCCATGCCAACGATTAAAGAAACACTACAACACCGATCTACTCTCAACACGATCCGGAACCCTTTTCGACGTGGCTCCCACATCGTCTCGAGAGTGGGGGGCTTGCGAGACAACTCCCACGAGGAGCCAACTCGCTCAATACTACCACCCGTTGCGAGGTAACTCCCACGAGGAGCCAACTCCCTCGGGTCTCAACACCAAAGCGAGACAACTCCCACGAGGAGCAAACTCGCTCTGTCCTACATCCCGCGGTGAGACAACTCCCATGAGGAGCAAACTCACTCGGTCCTACAACCAGCAGTGAGACAACTCCCATGAGGAGCAAACTCGCTATTTCTACATCCCACGAGGAGACCATTCGCTCCGTCCTATAGCCCGATGGGGACAACTCCCACGAGGAGCTAACCCCCTCTAGTCTAAAAACTACAGCGAGATAACCCCCACGAGGAGTCCACTCGCTCAATCCTACAACCCGTTGCGAGACAACTCCCACGAGGAGCCAACTCCTTCGGATCTCAACACCACAGCGAGACAACTCCCACGAGGAGACCACTCGCCCCGTCCTATAACCCGTTGCGAGGCAACTCCCACGAGGAGCCAACTCCCTCGGGTCTACGAAGCCACATCGAGACAACTCCCACGAGGAGCCAACTCGCTCGACACTACAAATTCGTTGCAAGACAACTCCTACGTACAACCACCTCGCTCGATAATAAGACTCGCTGCGAAACAACTCCCACGAGGAGACAACTCGCTCAGAGCAACCTCAGTCCGCACGCTCCTCAAACGCGCGTCATCCAATGCTCCTACAACTTCGCTGCAAGACAACTCTCTTGAAGAGACAACTCGCTCGCAATGCACTACATAATCGCAAGCTCAAGTTAGCACGATTACAACCCTATAAACACTTAGAGATATTATGAGAATCTATATAGCCTGGCCAGCTTGATTACTCAAAATTTATCTACTTGTTTTCGATGGGTCCTTCATTAAAACGTGGCCACGGTCCAAACATACTTACGACCCACGAGGTCTAACAAGGGGCACGATCCCCATAAAAAAAATCTTGAGAGCCTGATCCCCTCCTCAAGTACATCACGCACAAGGCTATATGTAAACAAATACAAGCAACGCGTCAAAACATTGACAATGTCGATAAATAACAACTCCCACGAGGAGAATACTAGCTCCGTGCTACTACATTTTCACGAGACAACTCCCACGAGGAGATAACTCGATCAACTCTATTACCCCACGACGAGACAACTCCCACGAGGAGATTACTTGATCCGTGCTACCACATTATCGCGAAACAACTCCCACGAGGAGATAACTCGATCAACTATATTACCCCGCGACGAGACAACTCCCACGAGGAGACAATTCGCTACTACATCGTCGCGGGACAACACCGACGACTCAAATAACTTACATAGCGACAACTTGGTCGCGCTACGCGCCAACGCGCATTCACGCCCCTCCGACACACGCTCCAATTCATTTTCGCACACCATCAGGCCATATGCCAAAGAACGAACACTACAATTTTCACTCTCGACACGATTGAGAACCCATTTCAACATGGCCCCTACATCGACTCGAGAGTGGGGGGCTTAATGATATGCCTAATTGGCCCAACCCAATGGGCCTATAAATTATTTATCTACCGGGCCACGAGCCCAATATCGAAGACTACTATCACCGAGGCCCAATCACCTTCAAGCAAGGTTTGGGCCCGACAATCTCAACTAAGCTATAAATACACATTTGAACTCATTCGATAAGGTACGTCCTATTAACTGAGCAATACTATTAACTGTATTCTCTAGACTATTTCCACTATCAGAAAATTGACCATAGCGCAGCGAGGGGTTTCCGCCGGATCAACCCCCGGCCTAGTTCATGTGTTCATTTCGCAGGTACCTCAGGATCATCAAGTTGTCAAGCTACTGGTCTGCTTTGCTCTCCCAATCCGTTTTCTACACCACCCTAGGTGAGCTATATTTTAGCATCATCAATATATATATATATATATATCGGATAAATTTACACTCTTGTGTAATAGATTGCAAATCACACAAAAGACATAAACCACATTTGACTAACCATGTGTTACAAACTCGATCTACCGACCATTGATAATTATTTGAAATGGGAAAATCACGGCCCGGCCCCTGAGATATGGCCAAATTACGAGAAAAAAAAACCATATTGTTTAGGTAATTACAGCCAACCTCTCATTTTTAATATTTTTACATAAAATTTTTGTAATTCAATTATTTACCGAACCAAATCGTACATTCAGTTCGGTTAACGGGATGAAATGTTGGCGTACCGAAATTTTGGTTCGGTTCTACCGATTTAATATTCATAAATTTACCTCTGGAGGGGTATTTTCGTAAGATAATACATAGTTGAGAGAAGTGATTGCAATTACCCAAATAGAAGGAAAATTTTCGTAATTTGACCATAACTCAGGGATGCCGTAATTTGCCCTCTTTGAATAGGCCTATTTAGAACTTAGGGCCCGAGTACAAAATGTTTACTAGGCTTTGATATTAATTTAATTGGGCTAACACTAGTCATCATTTTGCCAAAGGCCCAATTAGATGGGCTAATAACGTAATCTGTTAATTAACATTATTTTGCTTCATTACTTAAGTTAATTCCACGTTAACCATTTCAAACCAAATTAAGAAGTCTCGTTTTAAGCCCGCATGGGTGTAGCTCAACTGGTTCCGGAGGTGGTAAGTTGGTGCAATGTCCTAGGATCGATTCCTGGCAGCCGCAGTGTGGGAATTTCAACTCCAATGAGGGTTGGTTCCTTGTGGGCACCAGGTCCGGGTCCGCTACCTTAACGGGCCGTTGAGTTACCATGATTTACAGTCCTCTATCAATCCTTGTCGGGCCAAGGGATGGGGTCCATCGGGATTTCGTCTTTTGGTGCAAGAAGTCTCGTTTTAATAGTCATCACTTCATAAAAATGGCGCTACTAAACAAAATAAGCAAACTAATACAAGAAAAATAGGCGAATATTCTTCGGCATTAGTTAACAATAATGCTACACTGGGTAATTATAAACCACTGATGAAATAATTCCAGTTTCTTTGAGACATATTTTTTTAATTAATCAATATTTGTGACTAAACATTTAAAATATATATCTACAAGATAAGAAATATATGTAAAACTTTTCTATTTAACTTGTCACACTAGCTCACATACCAAACAAAATGAAACAAAGATCTGTCCCGCAAGGATAATTGATTCAAGTTGAATCCACTTGCTAACGATCATCAGATCGAGTATTTTGTCACACATGATTGATCTAGTGTAGTTTACGTCTCGCATATAGGCAAGTTATTACATGAGAGTGGAGTGTAAATTCACCCAATGCACATATATAATTACGTTGGCTGATGGTTCCTTCATTACACACACACACAAAAAAAAATCTACCGTTTTTTAAAAAGTTACAACGGCAAAACTTAACTTAGATATTTTAATTAAATTAACACTTAATTATCACTCCTTTGCATCAACCATGACTCAAATTTGTAGCTTTTTCTCCGACAAAAAACTACTATTTATTTGTTTAATTAACAATAAAAAGTAATTAAATAATAAATACATTATATCCTTAACGTTCAATTCATTTTTCACATCTCAATAAGAATCTTAGAACCCATAAGTACATGACTGTGATATTATAGGTATAGTATAATCATTTACTAATATTATAAACCTTGTGACAATAAAAAAATATAATTCAATAATTAACTAGTTTTTATTCTAATTGTACTTAGGGATTATATATTTCAATAATCTAATAAGCACCTATGACATATGTGGAAAAATAATTATATTATGTTGTTCGAGTGTTTTAATATCTATCAAAGTGAATAAAATATAAATGATTGTGAAATAAAATATATACACGTAGATCTAAAGCTAAAAAGTTGATCGATCAAATGATTGTTGGAAAATAAAATATGCAGAAATCTAGGCATTGTAATATCGAAATTCTTCCTAACCAATTGATAAGAAATGATTTGAAAGATAGTCAATTTTTTAACATGTTTTTATTTTATTTTTAATAATGATTAGGTATTACTTAATAATTATATTTTTTTTGGTAATGGATTTTTAACCTCTTATATCATGTTTAAACTCGAATCTCTATACTAATTTATAATTTAACCACCCTAAAAGTCATTTTATTAACATTGTTGGGTGGATAGGGTTTGATACCAAAAATAAAATATATTTAATTTATTTTTTAATTTTTAATAATGTGAAACCCTAGGTCCACATCCAGCTGGTCATTATAGTAATTGCCATCACCATAGACAAAACCTTGGACTTGCTTAAAATCAGCATAAAAGTTGGTGGAACAATTATCAAATTAATGGATCAATCTTAACCCTAAGATATTTTAAACTCACCTATGATTGCACGAATATACATATGAAGCTCTACGAAGATCGTTTCTGAGAAATTGGGGGTCCTAGTCGAGTTTTAAGAATTTGTAAAAATTGGGACAATATTGTATAGTGTAGATATTGATTCGCTCTATCGAGAACGACTGGAAGAATTTTTTGACTAGAGTCGCGAATTTTAGAGATAATATAACTAAAATATTTATGAAGTTAGAAATATCGCCAAAGGTTTTATGGAAGCAAAAAAATTACCCCAAAATGTTGACGAAGTACTCATATTTATACTATTGAACAAACAAATATACATAATATTTGTTTAAATATAATAAAACAAAATATACTATTTTCAAATTACAGAAACTTTTTGAAGCTAGAGATAGACGATATAGATGTTTAAATAATGTAAATATTGTTGGAAAAAAATAAATTCGTGAAATGGATAGTAATAAATTTTATAAAAGAAATCATCATTTAACTAATTAAAATTGATCTAAAACATTTCATTCACATCAAATACAAGAGTACTAAGTATTAAAAAAAATCCGACAAATACTTAAACTATGTCAAATAATATTAATTACGGTTATTCAAATTGTTGAACTGTTAATATATTTTAAATATCATTTAATATTATAACTATTATATAAATAATATAAAAAGTTATTTGGGTTTCCCGATTTTTTTCCAAAAATTGGGTACCGCCTTTCTCACAATACTCAGAACCGGCCCTGCCTTTATGGAGCGTATACCATTCGTTTACCACGACTCTCATACTCCGTCAAGTGTAGCATTTACGAAATGTTCGCGAGTGCATTTAGATTTCCTTTTACGGAAAATAATAAAATAATGTTTAGGTGAGAAAATAAACATGGTGGGGACCTCGGATTTTAAGTATGGGATTAAAAAGAGATTAATAACTTTAATTGCGTCCGTAAACATCGTTCCTATTGGTGGATAGTGACTTTGTCGTTGAGATTATCAAGAAAAAAAGTTGTTAGTGAATAGATAATGGAATAAAACGACAAGTTTAGAGGATCCAACACTTGACCACTTGCGATGGGTGAAAAAGAAAGACATTATTATTTTTTATTTGAAATGTTCTCATTAATCAATGGCTTAATTCCACTTTGCACCCTTGAAATGTTGTATTTTTGCACTTTGCACCATTTGAAAAGAAATTAGTAGCATTTTGTACACTTGAAACACATCAAATAATTCGCAATGCACCCTGAATTTAATATATATAAAATTTAATGAGGGTAATTTCATTTTTATTGATTTTTTATTTATTTCCAGGGTGTGAAATAACAAATTAATTAACTTTTATTTGCTTTAAACTCGAACATAGTTTCGACCGTACAAAATACCAATATATAAAAATCACAAAAAAGTACTGACAACAAAAACTATATTTTCTTACTAAAAAAATTAAACTTTTCTCGTTAAGCTTTTAACTGTATTGTTATGCATGATTTATCGTGTCTCGAGGTTGTGAAGTGCTATTATTTTTTTTCAAAGTGCAAATTATCAAAACGTTATATTTCAAAGGTGCAAAGTGGAATCAAGCCTTAATCAATTCAAGTTGTGATGTGGATAGGTGCATATGAATTTATCGATCATTATATTTTACTAAATTTTAGTTGGTGCAATTTATTTGTCAACTTTAAAGATTTTATATTTCTAAATTAGTACTTTTCTAAAGCATTAAAAGTAAGGGTTTTTAGTAACTTTCTTTTCTCAATTTTGTCATTCATCACTCTTAACTAGTTTGTGATAAATGATTTTAGTTACATTCTATTATTTTACTATAATCAATTTATATTTCTTGATTTTTTTTTAAATACGCGCACAACAAATCAGAAAGACAAATATTATGGAACGTATGGACTATTAAAGAGGATTGGATTATATTAAAATGTAAAATAAGGATTATATTTGTCACACTATATTTGCTCTACTAATTTTCAATGGCAACATTTTATTTTAATAACAACTACTTTAACCCAAAAATAATAAAAAATAATATTGTGTAGATGAATAAACTAGAATTATGTTAATTATTTATTGATTAAAAAATAAATGGGGTTTGCAACCATAATAAACGAACCCTCAATTATTAATGAATGAGCCCCACTCATCAACTACTACCATATTATAATCAGAATTTAAAGTACCAACCAACAGCAGAATTTAAAAATAAAAAAAAATAAAAAAAATAAAAAACTGTATTATTATACAACATTAACATGTGGACAAAATACACTTGTTCATCATATTCAAATTTATTTTTCATTCTTTTGTAGAAAACATTTTTTTTATATAAATATAAATGTTTGTAGAGAGAGAAATCTAGAGTGAGAGAGAGATGGTGATGTATGATGTGGAGAGGGATTGAAAAGATGGGGATGAAGAGACTGGTAGATCTTCTGAAAGCAATTTGGATTTTTAGATATATATATATATATATATATATATATATATAAATACATACAGCACAGCACATACATACATCATATATCAGACTTTCAAACAAAATTCAACTCTTTAACATATACAAGAACTCAGTTGTCAGTCTGCCATTACATCAATATATATATATATATGTGTGTGTGTGTGTGTGTGTGTGTGTGTGTGTGTGTGTGTGTGATGATTAATGAAAGTGTGCAAAAAGTTTGTGGTGTGGGGGGTTTATGACAGATGATGAGTTTTAATTTGTGGTGTCTGAATTTGTATGACTTTGATACAAAAAGAGAATTGCAATTGGCCAATTACATTGGTTCTGCTGCATCCCCGGAATTTGTGGGGGGTGGGGGGGTTGGGGTAATATTAACACAGTTTTTAAGGTTTTGAGAAGTGAAGCAGATACAGCTTTTATTTATATATCTATAATATATATATACATCTGATATAAGAAAAAGTACACCTACCCCCACTGTTTAGTAGGTGCACTTGCCAATCAGAAACTGCAGTGGAACACTCGCAAAATTATTGACAATATATACAAGGTGGAATATTGCATGCAATACTAGGGTTTTTTTTTTTTTTAAGACTTACATAAGTGAATAATTGTGATAATTGATGGTTTATTAATACATTTTGTCTAAACAAACATTGGTAAAATATATAGGTTAAAAATTTGAATTCGCTTGCCCATGGCCGCTAGTTATGTCGAGTTAGCTTAGTGTGGTTTACATCTCTCATATGATTTGTACATTATTACACAAGACTGTATATTTATCTTTTGCACATATATGATTGACTGCAGATTCTTTCATTAAAAGAAAAGGGTAAAATGTACTCAAATCACGATGAACATATAGTAAATGGCATTTCATTAGTGATTTATTTGATAGTATTAAGTATACTTAAATGTATAATAATAATTCATTGTTACTTGTTTGATTTCGAACGTCATTTTGATCATTTTCTAGTATAATATCGGCAAAATCTAAAACATGGAAACTGTACTCTTAGAAGGTAGATTCATAATCCAAATTGAATTAACTAGATTGGAGGTCGGTGTCAAATTGGATTAGAAAGCTAAGTCAAAGAATAATTAGTTCCGTGTTCCGAGTTTTGAGTTTTGAGTCAGCCTTGATAATGGTCAAGATCATGGGCGGAACTTATAAGGGGCAGGGGGGGCTGTTGACTCCCCACGAAAAAAAAATTAGGTATTTTGACACTATATTTTTTGAATATTACTTTTGCCCCCTAAAGTTTTTGTAAATATGTGTCTTAATCCTTAATTGTTTTGTTTTTTCTCCATAATCTTATATAAATTATACACACACACACACACACACACACACATATATATATATATATATAATAGTTAAAACTTGTTTTTTTTTAAATAAAATTTATGGATATTTTCTTATTTTTTAATTTTTTTTATCTATGACTCTAAAAAATAATATGAAACGATGCCAGGAATCCCAAAATACTAAGTGCAAAAGTAATTTGAATTAAATTAGATTTTTTTGTCATGCTTAAAATATGATAAAACTATAATATATACATGTTATTTTAATTAAAAATTATCAAAATAAACTTATTTTGGTCTCTTTTGAACCTAATTTTTTTTCTTTTGCGCTGCCCGAACCCTGAAATTTTAGTTTAAACCCCAATTAATAAATAAAAATTAAAGGAATAATAGAACCCAATTAAACTAGTAGTATATATGATGGGGGGCCCACAGGGGGCGGTCTTTTCGGTCAAACGGAGGTTTGACCGATTCCAAACCTCGTGGGCAACAGCTACAAATATACGTGAAAGGGGTTTTACTGGCTTTTGCTTGTGCTGCATTAGACTTCTAACATTTTCACGTGACTCTTTTACATATTCCTATGTGTGTGCGCGCAATTGTGTGTGTGTGTCTCTCTCTCTCTCTCTCTGTGTATTTGTGTGTCTGTGTGTGTGTTTGTGTGTGTGTGTGTTAGGTATATAAGTATTGAAGAGGTTGAAGGGATAGATAAGTATTAATTAAGATGTGATTGCATTGCTTGTTGACTGTGTTATATTTTGAGAGTTGATAACATGTCATTGAATATATATATATATATATATATATATATATATATATATATATATATATATATGCAATGTTTCTTATGGAAGTTGACTATATATATGTAGGGTTTATAGTTTATATATTGCAATTGCAATGAGTACTATGTGTTATATATTGAATTGCTAAATATTCACTCATTTTATTTTATTGGAAGATATTCGTTTCGAAGACGATTGCTGGCACCAAGAGGTGAAATCCCTCGCTCCAGGGCTCCTCTCTCTCGGTCTGACATGATTTTGAAGGAGGAATGTAAATTATGCTGACTCAACAACCCGTTAGAATAACGAAATGTTACTGTATGGTAACTCGTACAGATAGTCATGTTAGTTTAATAAAACCAAGAAAAATATTGCAACATTTTTAACATAATCCTATGATATGGGTTTCCAAGTTAATATATCATTTATATATAATTATTACTACTAACTAAAGTTGTTTGAATCAAATGTTTAGTATATTATAGAAACAGTAAATTACTAGATTACGCTATCCATGAATTTTATTAAATAAATGTATGCATATATTGAAATGATGGTCATCCATCTAGTGCTGCTTTATAAAAGTGAACAAACTCCCACTTAATTAATTAGCACTGATTTTTTTTTTATTTTTTTTTATTTATTTTGTTGCCACTATTTTGAGACATTTATTTTTTAATAAGACAAGCCTAGGGATGTAAATAAATTATGTCAAGTCAAATTAAATTCATTATTCTTTGGAAGCTTTGTTGTACTCAATTCAATTGTGTACTTATAGTACACACGTTAATGTTTGATTAATTAAGAATTCAATAACATATGTAACATGCAAATTCCAAATTAATTGTATAAAAACAATTTAATTACATTTTAATTACTTAATTATACGTTAAATGAATGATTTAATATGGGAAGGAATTCAAGGAGCCTTTACAAGTAGTACTCAACCGTTAACGGCTTCACTGTACATGCTGTGTATTCTATTCTGTACTTATGTTTATGTGCTTTATATACTTTTATTTTATATTTCACACAGTTAAACCTCTATAAATTAATATAAATTAATAAAGTCGGGACTAGGAAATTTTTATTAATTTAGCGAATTATTAAATTATCGAGTTAATAATTTAAAACGTTTTCACCAAGTCGAGACTGGAAGAAACTATTATTTAATCGAGGTTATTAATTTATCGAGGTTCTACTGCATAATATTAATATTGTTATATATAGGGTCCATCCCTTGGTCCGACAAGTATTTGATGGAGGAATGTAAATCATGGTGACTCAACGGCCCGTTAAGGTAGCGGATCCGGACCTGGTGCCCACAAGGAACCAACCCTCATTGGAGTTGAAATTCTCACACTGCGACTGCCAGGATTCGATCCTATGACATTATATCAACTTACCATCTCCGGAACCAGTTGAATTATACTCATGCGGGCTATACGGCTTTGTCTTGATTAAAAAAACAAAAAACACATTGTTACAAAATAAATGTGTTGAAAATCGCACAAAATGCCCCAATGTGCTGAAAATCGCACAAAATGCCCCTAATTGTGCTAGAAATCGACAAATCGCCCCCAAACCAAATATCGTATCGTGATATCGAACGATATTTGCCAGTATTTAATTACAAGCTATACATACATATGCCGATCGAGTTGTATCATTTCCACACAAATTGTATTGTATCGCAATAAATATCGATATATATCGCAACATTGACTACAACTGACCTAATGTAAGTAGTGTGGAAGTTAATGTACGAGAGCGAAGATTTACACAGTAAACCGATGAACCTATATATATATTGCCTAATTAACTAGTCTATCTTTTTAACTTGAGAACATATAGTATGGTCTTATTTTAATAAAAAGGACATATATATTAAACTAGTCTGTCATCTTTGAATATATATATATATATATATATATATATATATATATATATATATATATATATATATATATATATATATATATATATATGGTCATATTATATTAATACACAACTTTGTATGTAATGCCTCTCTTTCTCTCTCTATGTTCCTTCCTCAACCTTTCCTTTCTCTCCAGTACTTGATTCCCTCCATTGTTTTCTAGGGTTTCAACTTTCTTTATTATTCATACATAATAAATATATTTATTCAATCCCTTTATTTTATACTGTAATAATAATATTTTCTTTTTTAATCGATCTAAATTATTATTATTATTATTATTTTTATTTTCCTGGTTTCCCTGTTTGTAATTGTATGTATTATGGCTGGTCTGGACTTAGGTTCGGCTTCCCACTTTGTTTCTCAGTTCCAAAGATCCTCCGCCGACCACCACCACCACCAACGACAACAATCCGAAGATGATCATCAGCCCAACCGCCACCAGTTCTCCGCCGGAAATCCCGCCGCAGACGACGACGACGACGGCTCCCATCCGGGTCTCGACCTGTCAAACTCCGGCGATATGGTGGCGCGCAGGCCGCGGGGACGCCCGGCGGGGTCCAAGAACAAGCCGAAGCCGCCGGTGATCATCACCCGCGAGAGCGCCAACACGCTCCGGGCCCACATACTGGAGGTCGGCAGCGGCTGCGACGTCTTCGAGGCGGTTGCAACCTACGCGCGGAAGCGGCAGCGCGGGATTTGCATACTCAGCGGCACCGGCACCGTCACCAACGTCAGCCTGCGGCAGCCCGCCGCCGCCGGCAGCGTCGTCACGCTCCACGGCCGCTTCGAGATCCTCTCCCTCTCCGGGTCCTTCCTTCCTCCGCCGGCGCCCCCCGGCGCCACCAGCCTGACAATATACCTGGCCGGCGGCCAGGGCCAGGTTGTCGGCGGAAACGTTGTCGGCGCTCTGATTGCTGCCGGACCCGTCATCATCATAGCCGCGTCTTTCACCAACGTGGCCTACGAGAGGCTGCCGCTCGATGAGGAGGAAGGGCTTCAGATGCAGACTCCGCCGCCAAGCGGCGGCGTCGGCGGCGGCGGAAGTGGAGGAGCTGGCGGCGACCAATTTCCCGATCCATCGTCAATGGGACTTCCTTTCTTCAATTTGCCGTTGAATATACCCAACGGCCAGATTCCGATGGATGGCGGCGGCGGCGGCGCATGGGCCGGAAACTCCGGCGGGCGGCAGCAATATTAGCACTAATAAAGGTCAGATAATCATCGTCTTCTTCTTCTTCTTCGTCGGCATAAACTTAATTATCAATCCCATGTTGTAAATTTAGGTTATTGTTTTTTTTTTTTTTTTTTTTCTTTTTAATTAACTTTGATTTGTGGTATCTTAATTTGCTTTTAATTTTCTTGATTGTGATTTTAAGAAACAAAGAAATGATCTTCTTGTTTTAATTTCCTTTTTATGCTTTTTCTCTCTTGTGGAATTTAGTATGAGATTAGATTAAATAATTTTGAAGCTAATTAGACTTTTAATTTGTTCTATCTACCCTTTCATTAGTTTATTGCAACTTGTGCATCACACATCATTTTTCTAATCCTCCAAGAATCATATGCTAAATTTAATTAATTCCTTCCATTATAGGCTAAAGTATAAGCTCATAATGTTAATTAATCACAATCTTGTGTACTTTTAATATATATAAATTTTATATATACATATATATATCAATGTATATTTCAAACTCGCCGTGCGGCCGCCATGGTAGCGACAAGTTGCTCGTCACAATAGGCTTCGTAACATTTTATATATATCGATTTATTTGCTACTTGGAGCGTTGTTTGATTAGTTTATGAATTAATTACATGACTTGTTCTAAATAATATTATTATTAATTAGTGAATATTAATAACTTTCTGGAGTATTAGAGGCTTTAATTTCCTAAATGATGAGGGTTTCTTCTCTATAACAAAAGAGCTTAATTTATAGTTTTTCAAATCATGATGATTAAACCTTAGTAAATGAATTAGGGTACACAAAGTACGTACAATAACGAATATTTAAAGTTCTATTTATGTTGCATATTCATAATAACCGTTATATATGTACACATGCCTCGTAACATGAAACACGAGATGCAACGTCGTCGGAGTTGATATCTTGATCGATAAGTTATGAACTAAGTTTAGATACGCATGCACTTAATATCGTATAGGGTTTTGCATAACAGTTTTAACATCTCACTAAATTTTAGTTCAAGTACTTCAATTTGGTATCGAAGTTTTCTTGATCTCGACATTGAATCCAGAATAAAAAATGGTTATTCGAAGCAACTATGAACAAAAAAAATTAATAAAATAAATTGTTAATTAGTTTTTAAATTACAATTTATTAGTACATGAAATTAAATCTATTAGTAAAACTATAATACTGACTTCTTTAAGTGTTATCCCATGTATCCTAATTAATATGGGATTTATTCTATTTTACTTTATTTCGGATTTTTACATTTTCTTCTAATATTATTTTTTCAGAAATCTTTTTTTTTGTAATGTAAATTTTAGATGGGTCAGAAAATAAAAGTTAAGTTATTTCTTTCATAATTGGGCTTAATTTAATTAGCAATAAAAAATATTAAAATAAAGTTTAGTTATGTGTTTCATAATTGGGCCTAATTAAATTGGTAATTAAAAGTTTGGGCCCAAATCTCACTCGGCTCGGCCTGAACCATTAGTGACAGACGACTCTGTAATTTTATATTTTATAGTATTAATTAAAATTAACAGTGCAATATAATTAATTTAATTAAGGTGATTAAATAATTTCTACTGTGATTATGATAGTTGTATTTTTATATCAATATCTGCTGATACGTATAGGTAAGAAAAGAAAATTATCTCTTATAAAAAAAGGCAAAGAAATTCAAATTTTTAAAATGAAAACTTTCCTGAATATTCTATAATATTTATGATCAAATCCCTGGAATTACCTTAAAGGTAGTGAAAATTAATCATTTTTAATTAGATATTTATAGTAATTAATAAGATCCAAAAATAAGATACTGTTATTCCAATTTGTAACATGAATAATAATATGGTTTTAACAAAATTAAACTGAATTAAACCCCTCATGCTCAAGAGATTATATGTAGATTAGCAAGCATAAACTAATTAACAAACATAATACAACTTAATATTTGAGATAATAATATAATTCTTAATTTGCAACTAGTCTCATCTTAGAATATGCTACAAACTATCATATTATCGATAAATACGTAACTATTCGTCCCGAGAAAATGATTCTACTTTTGTTCGTGAACTAACGATATTGTAACACAAAACGAAAAATTCGCGATATATCGTTACTTTATCGATAAAATCTAATCGTCCCTACTTTTTCGTGTTAATCAACGATACATGGTAAGCAATTCATTTTTAAAAAAAGGAAAATCCGAAAACGTAATTTGAAATGCCATTGCGTAAACACCTGTCGACGAAAGAGAATCGAATGTCATAAATATTTAAACCCTCATTTAATTAGTCGAAATCCGATAAAAATGAATGTTGTCATCCAATTAAAAACCGAGATTAAGGTAAGTACATTATAACAAAATCCTAAGTATGGAGTAACAAAGCACAAAATGAATTGTCATCCAACGGGCAAACATTAAATTAAAAAGTTTAAAATTTTAAATCACATTAATTGCAACACAACTAAGACAACGCTAAGCAAAATTTAAAACTAATCCAAAATTAATTTCATAATCCCACCAAACGTCTATATAAACCACACACCCCATAATGCAAGAATTATCAAAATAACCAAAACAAAAAAAAAAGAAAGAAGAAAAAATTGGAAAAAAATTAAAATGACAAGAAAGAAGGTAACCCTAGCTTACATTACGAACGACTCCGAAAGGAAGGCTTCGTTCAAGAAAAGGAAGAAGGGTTTGATCAAGAAGGTGAGCGAGCTGAGCACGCTATGCGGTGTGGAGGCGTGCGCGATAATCTATAGCCCGTACGACCCGAGGCCGGAGGTGTGGCCGTCTCAGGAGGGGGCGATGGCGGTGCTAGCGAGGTTCAGGCGCCTCTCGGAGATGGACCAATGCCGGAAGATGGTGAACCAGGAGAGCTTCACCAGGCAGAGGGTGAAGAAGGCGGAGGACCAGTGCATCCGCGTCCGCAAGGACAACAAGCGCCGCGAGATGGAGAACTTCCTGTACCAGTGGCTCGCCGGGATGGTTAGCCTCGACGACTTTGACGCCCGCGACAGGGGGGAGATGACCTGGATCCTGAACCAGATCCTCCGGGACCTGACCTCCAGGATGGCGGGGATCAGGAATCCCGGGGGAAACCTCCTTCTCCAGGGCTCCGGGTCCGGTTCTGGTTCTGGTTCCGAAGCCCTGGAGGCGGAGGATGCTGATGAGGTTGGTGCCATTGTTCCTGTTAATCCGATGGTTGTGGAAATGGCGCCTCTGCCTCCTCCGTCTACTCCACTTGCGGCGCCGGCTCCTCCAATGGATGCTCTTCCGGCGCTGCCTCAGGCGGCGGAAGTGGTGGAGCAGCTGCCGGCGCTGATGGGGGCAGATTACTTAATGGAGAGTTTCCCCTGGAACCTGATAGAGAGCCCGAGCCGGGCGGCGATTGGGACCGGGCTGTTTTACAGCTGGGACGACGGGATGGTGCTGCCGCCGTATAATCCGTACAACTTCAACCAGGATGCTAATAATTTCGCCCCGTTCGGACTAGAACCTGGAACTGGCCCTGATGCCCTCAATTAAATCATTTTCATTTTCATTTTCATTTTTTTTTTTCTTTTCGGGTTTTTTAGTTTTAAGTTTGTCGGGTCTATTTAGTAGTGCAGCCATGGCTGCTTGATTTTAGTTTGCAATTCAAGAACCAACCTCTTTTATTAATTCACTATCCATCGATATGTATTAATCTTTGTTGGATTTCTCTGTGTTTTGCTTAATAAATCTTCACTTTATTTTAGGGTTTCGATTTGGTTTTCGTTTTTGATCTTTTAATTGATGTTCTTGTTTTTGCACTAATTTGATGATTTATCTGAATTAATTAGTGTGTATATGCAACCTGTTTCATCAGTGGATAAACTTTTCATTTTGCTTTTCTAATTCTTTTCTTGGATTAATATATAAGTGTGAAATCAATTTATAATATATGGTTCAATATAATTACCAAAATATAGATTATATATGCAAAAAGTTCCAAAACATGGAAACAAGCTGGGAAAATCAAAGGAGAAGTCCAAAGGCTAGATATATATATTTATATAATTTTCAATTAAATTAACGTTATTTGTCAAATAAATTTTACCCAAAGCCCCTATATATATTATTTTTTTCAAAACAATTAGTTGCTAAATTGATCAGTTTTCAAAATTCAAAAAGTGTCCACTTTTTTAAGATTTCTTACCTTTTAGCACAAATATATAAAATCAAATACATATGCATCTTCAAGAATATATAGTTAGTATGTCCATGTTTACATTGGCAATATGGTCCTCCTTAATATATATATAGTATGGTCCTCCTTAATATATATATTTACTTGGTTTTGAAAAAAAATTGTGTTTTTATTTGGAATTAATAAATAAATATAATATATATAATAAAAATATTTCGTTTAATATACGTCTTGTTTTTCCATGTGTATTCCATGTGAACGTATAATATTAGTACTTTTAAATGAGATTAAAAATCAATAATTAAGAAATTAATAAATATCACTACTTATGTTATAAATCAAATACTCCATAATTTTAATATCTTAAATCTTTACTAAAATATACAGATCAAAATGCATATTGATCACTCATCGTCTAGGAAACTCGTACATAAGTTGTTTTCCGTACGTACTAATAAAAATTAAATTAAATGATAATATGAAATCATAAATATGGAATTTGCGAAATAAAATTTATTACTAACTAGAATGTTACTCCATTTTAAAATGTGGAATGTTTTTGAATAAATAAGTTTAACTATAGCGCACGCCACTGCATTTTTCGAATAGTTATTAAATCGAACAATTTCAAAATTCAAACATTGTCAAGATTTATTTCCTTTTAACAGGAATTAAAACAAATAATTATGTCATCAACATACAATATAGTTTCTAAGTTCTTCATGTTTAATTTGAAAATATATATAGCTAGGGCTCTTTAATATTTATTTGGCTTAATTGACTACAAAAAGAGCATGTTATTGAAACCTAACAAATTGAGGTGTGTATAAGAGTTGATATTTGAGGAAACTCTAGTTTTCGGAAATGTTTTTACGAAAATTTATGTATACATATGTCGTTTTTAATTTTCCACATGTATTACATGTAAAAAAAAATCTTAATTAATGTAATATTATTGATCAAAATTCATATATATCAGTCGTTTAGGAAAATCGTAGATAAGTTGTTTTCCGTACTAATAAAAAAAATTAAATGATAATCGATCGAACTCATAAATTGATCACATTGTATCGTTATTCATCTGTATATATTCTCATATTTACTAAGATTTATTTGTATTTTTTTAATTGATGGATTTACAAGGGTGGTTTTTAGCCATGAGTTGAAAAAAAAATAGAGACTAGCCAAATGTAAAATTTAAATTATATTGGATTGTATTCGTTATCTATTGAATAACTAATTGGTTAGTTGGTATGATGCTTGGTTGTTTGGATTAGATTTAGAATTAAAAGTTTACAATTTGGAATCAAATGTGATTTTTCAAGGGCCAATTGCAAAAATCACGAGCACTTATTTTGAAAAAAAAAGGAATAAATAAAATAAGTAACACCGGTTGGTTGCCGAAAAAAATTAAAGTTGAGAAAAAAGAAATTCTGAAAAAAAAATATATATGTTTTTCGAAAAATTGTGAAAATGAAGGTTAATGTGATATATTTATTAAAATTTGAGGGCAACATGTAATATTTGTTAACTTGAGACATTATGGAAGAAATTGATGTAAATTATACTACGAAGGACATTTTGGACAAAAAACAAGAGGATAAACTTCCATGTATAACTGATTTTGACCTGGATGGAAGTGCAAATAAGTCTTCATCTATGAACTTATATGCAATTTTCAATAACATATTCGCATTCTTAATTTAAAAATGGTTATATCGTAATTTGTATCATTTTAGGGATAAAAAAATAACTAGACAATTAATTAATGGTGAAGTCTGATTAGCTACTAATTCTATCGAATTAGTAACATTTAATTGTATACTCCAATTTTTATTGTGGGTCTGAACTATTAATTATTTTATACTAAATTAACTAAAAGAATTAATAATTCAGATCCTCCTTTTCCTTTTCTTTATTTTGATTTATTTTATTGGAATCCGAAAATCACTGAGAAATTAGAATTCATGCAAACAGCTCAATGCACACACAATCTCAATAAATTTATTATTTATAGATTTGAAAATTTTCCTCCAATTATTTGATTTTATTAAAATGCAAGTATTTGGTAATTATCGATATTATACTATTATAGTGAATTCAATAAAATTAAATATTTTAAATAATTTAATACATTAATTGTTCAACAATTTCGGTGTCTGCAACATGCTGTCGTCATATTCTCGCCAACTAATTTTAGGAAGACCAACCAGAAAACTATGTAGTAGCTTTGACTAATTATTAATTATTAATTATTAATTATTAATTACTAATTATGCATTTTTTTATTATGAAAGAGTATTTTTATTTTTATTTTTTGTCTCGTGGACTGAGCGATATGTTGTTCACCACACAATGACTTCTAGTTAGGGTTTAAATTCAAAATAAAGTAAATTATTTTATTATATTCGAGATCATTCATTAAAAACTTATCTGAGCTCGATCCGTTAGTTAACACACAAATTAAGCTTGACAATATTTTTTTCGTGTGTTAATCTATTAAGCTTGGCTCGAGTTAGAGATTGCTTAGAAAAGGAATGAAAAGAAAATAAAAAAAATATATATATTAAGTTACTCGAGCAAATGAAACTCAAATACAATTTTAAAAGCTCGATAAAAAATATTAACGAAATACATTTTTTTCGACTCAATTAATTTCCACCATTACTTTTTTTTTTTTAATTATTAACGACGAATATGTATTCTCTACTAAAAGAAAAAAAAAATAGATGGAGGGGGTGAGATTGTCAAATTATCATTAGTCTCCGTGAGATTGTCAAATTATTATTAACGACGAATATGTATTCTCTAATAATTAGTATTTTGTATGAAAGGGTATTTTTGTACTTTTATTTTTATTTTGGTATTAAAGTAAGAAAAAACTTAAAAATATGTACTCAATTGTGGTTTTCAACTAGGTAGTATTCAACTAAGCAAAAATTAGTATTCAAAATAGTTGCCCATTTTTTTTAAATACTTAAAGCTGTGATTGCCAGATATCAATTAAATGTTTGGGGTACATTTATCAATTGGTCATAGTTTGGGGAGGGTAGATGCAAATTATCCCTTTTGATTGTCTAATGTCGTATTAGACATTAATAGGGCAACAAATCCCAATTAGTGAGGGACTGAGGGTTCAAGAAACAATTAAATATAATATTTATTGCAAATTATTTTAAAATTAGTTTCTAGAAATAAGAATTAATGGGTGGCACACCTTCCATCCAATAAGCAGTTGATTAGCATTTAAAAATTATTTCAACTCTTCAAAGGTCTGTTGTCAAACACAAGACAAATAAAATGTCTTAATCTCACTTTGCGCCATTGAAATATACTTTTTTACTCTTTGCACCCTCAAATAGTTTTTATAGCATTTTGCACCCTCGAAACACAATGAACCATGCATAATACACCCCGAATGAGGTTTTAAAGCTAATAAAGGTAATTTTTAATATTTTTTAGTTGTATTTTTTAGAATGTCAAATGTCAAATGTCAAATCAGATTTTCTTTTTTTATTCAGCAATCCTTTCGAAACTGCAATGTGCAAAAATAAAAATGCCATCTCATTAACATATCAAAAAAATGTTTCACTGGAAAATATTTTACAAAAAACAATACGAACGAAAAATATATGTCAGCCATTCAGGTATCAAGTTATTTGAAAAATATATATTCTTCCAAAAAATTTTACCAAATATTTTCACTAATTATAATAAAAATCAATCAAATAATTTAGTGATACTTATTTTTTGGATAAGAAAATATATTGAATAAAATTGACAACTATTGAACTAAATTAAACAAGACATGAACTAAAGAAACTAAATATTGTTTTGTATGCAATTTTATATATCTTCAGAAATAATAAAAAGGACCAAATATATATAGCAATTTTACTTCGCTTTATTCTGATTTGAACAAAGAATTTATGTATGTATATTTCAACATTAACAAAAATATTTTACAAATGTATATGATTCGTTTTCTCTCTGTATTTTAACAGAGTTAGATGTTACACCTAATTAATTATTTACACCAGATGAATTCGAACTGTTTCAAATTCACACAATGTAACTAACCAGGTGCAACATCTAATTTCCCGTATATTTTACCTCTTCGTTTTTAATTACTCCCTTCCAACCCCAAGTATTCCTTCACGTCACCGGGGAAACAAGGGTACCGCCGCCACGTCCGGCCGTGCATCTTCAAGATCTTCACCACCCTCTCCTTCGTCGTCGACCGCCCGCCGATATGCAGTAGCGCCACGAGCTTCTTCACCGCCCCGCAAACCAGCATCTCCTCCAGAACCCTCTCCGTCGAGTGGTAACTCGAGACCAGCCACAAGATCTTCACCCCAATCTTCGTCGCCCCGCTGGAAACACTCAACATCTTCTTCCCCACGGCGGAGATGCCCAATCCGTGCTCGGCGAACGCCGCCCGCCCCTCCGCGCACTCGCACAGCAGCTTGATCAGCTGCATGATCCTCTCGCACCTCTTCGGCCGGATCGAATCCGGCAGGAGCTCCACCAGCGTGCATACCGCGCCGGCTTCAACCGCTTTCAGCCTCGACTTCTTCGACGCCTCGAGCATTTCGACAAACAGTTGGAGTGCGCAAGAACTCGCGGCTGTCGAGATCTCGTCGGACGAGATTTCGAGCAGCGATTTGAAGAAATCGACGCCCTGATCTTCCGCCACGTAGTACCACTGGTAATCGGCTTTCGCAATCTTCTGGAAAATGGAAACCGCGCAGAATCTGGCCTCCGCGCCGCCGCGCTGGAGAACGGCCGCCATTGATTTCATGCAGTTAGGGTTCATAAGAAGCTGCAATATTTTCTCGTCGTCTTCATCGGAAAATGGGATCTGGTTCAAAACACCCAGCGCTTCCTCACACGCTCGAAACATCGTAAAACCCGAATCATCGGACAGAATCTGCACCATTATCGAGACGAGCGCCTCCACCCCACCGGATTTCTTGAAATCCTCCTTTATTGCGTGATCTCCGTTTTCCACGACGGACCTCAGTTTTCTCAACGAACTTACCTTAAAAGGGGTCGAGTCGTTGACGGCGGCGAGAAGGGCGGCCAGTTCTTCGTGCTTGGACGACGGCGGTAGTGGCGGCGGAGGACGGCGGCGGTCGTGGTTAGACTGGGAGGTGTTCAGCCAGGAAAGGATGAGTCTGTTCAGGGTGTGGTTTGGGGTGGTGGTGGGATTGTCGACGAGCTGCATGGTGGCCGGACACGTGGCTTTCTTGTAGGTGTGGAACCATTTTTCGATGTTTTTCCGGTCGTAGGTTACGCCGGTGGAGATGGTGACTGGGTCTTTCATCAGCTCCATGGAAATAGGGCACCTGAAATCTTGAGGAAAATCCATGGCGAATTCTCCATGATTAATGGTGTTCTCCTTCTCCGCCATTGCAGAAGAAAATTCAGGAAGTTGTGTTGAGATTTTCGAGGATTTTAATGTTATAGAGTTGAGATTTATTATATGTCAAATTACGGCCAACCCCTTAGGTATGACCAAATTAACAAAAAACCCCTATTTTTTAGGTAATTCAATCACCTCCTTCTTTTAAATACTTTTACATAAAATTTATGTAATTCGGTTATTTACCGGACCAAATAGTATATGCAATTCGGTAAACGGTATGAAACATTGGCGTACTAAAATTTCGGTTCAGTTTTACCGATTTAACATCCATAAATTTACTTTTGGAGGGATATTTTACATAGTTGAGGGGTGACTGTAGTTACCCACACAAGAGGGAGGTTTTTATAATTTACTATAACTTAGGGGTGGCTTTTATTATATGTGTAAAGATCGATGCGTAATAATGGAAGTCTAAAGAAAGAACAAATCAGAGTCAACCTGTGAGCTGTGTAAATTAATATGGAAGGGACAAGGAAAGTTGTGCGGATCTAATTATATTTTATTTCTGGCCCGTTGTTTCTTGATATTTACAATTTGACCCGGAGTTTAAATTATAAAGGGCAAATTACAACCAACCCCTTGAAGTAAGGTCAAATTACGAAAACCTCCTTCTGTTTGGGTCATTACAACCACCCCTCAAATATGAATCTTGTTACACATCTATTTTTATGGTGTCAAATTCAACATAATCTTCTAGATTAATCGTTCAAACTTACCTTTATCTTAAGAGTGAAAACGGTATTTGTCGTACGATTTGAAGCTCCTTTAGTAGGGATATAAATCGAAAGGACCAAATTGAAATTAGTATAAAATCATCAATTACTTCCTTATTGAAAAACTCAATGTGACTACTTGGTTGGTTTGACTTTAGTTAGTAGTGCACACTGTGTAACGTTAGATCTCACGTTTGCCCACGACAATTGAAACAATAAATTAAGTGCATTAGAGCAACTCCAATGGAGGCATTAAATGAGGTATCAAACTTAAAAACTACCACTTTGATGCTCTAAAATTAAAAAATTCTCCTCCAATGGAGGCATTAAATGGAGAATTATTTTGATACTCAACCACCCGGAGGTGCAAAAATAATTCCTGGAAAATAAGGTATCAAAAATATAACCACCCAATTAACCTATCACTATTTGACACGTGGCATTTAAAAATATAATTATTCATATATTTAAAATTTGATAATCTATTTGATACTTGTGGTTGGAGTGAATTTTTTTTCAAGAAGTATCAAAGTATTATATCAAGTATCAAATGAATATTTAATGCTCCATTTTGATATCTCCCCATTGGAGTTGCTCTTAAATTAATTAACATGTATCAAAAGTCAATAATATGTAAAATAGACTTAGAAACTTTCTTCCTTGCTTCTGTACACCTACAGCTAAATCGGCGTAAGTTAATGCAGTCGGTACTAACAACATTCTATTAATTTAACAAATTATTAAATTAATAATTTAATATATTTTCACCGAGTCAGGGCTCAAATAAAAATATATTATTTAAGATAAATTATTAATTTATCGAAGTAACAGTAGCGGTGCATGCAATTGAATTTGTCCTTAAAATACATCTGAAACTATTAAAGTCATCAAATACTCATTCATCTAATTAATTGCATCGAATACTCTTATAAATTTATTCAACTACAAATAAAAGAAAACGTAGGGATATTTTTGTAAATTCCATTAATTTTATTGAGGTCAAAGGGGGTATTTGGAGATTTTAATAGTTGAATGGGGTATTTAATGTATAAAGGGGTGATCTTTAATGTATGTGTACTTGACCTGGAAATTATATTTATAATCTCATGCGCACACATATATTGATAATTAAATATTTCAAATATTAATAAAAATGAAATTGGTTATGGAGAAGGCCACCTAAACTCGATCGTGCACATAACTTAAAAATTGGTGAAGTAAGTAGAAATAATTGGTGAAGGTTGAAGTATTATAATTGACCTACACAAGTATATATCTATTTCAATGATTAAAATGCACAAATGAATATACAACCTCGTCAACGGTTGCTAAATGGAGCTTGTCATACACGGTCAGTCTTTTAATGTGATTTACGTCTCTCGAATAGTTTACAAGTTATTGTACGAGAGTTTAGATTTATCCAATGCACTTATATGATTGGTTGCGTGTTCGTTCAGTACCAGAAAAAAAAAATATACATAAAACAAAATCGGTTATTGTTTGATTTTGGTTTTACCATTCACCAATATATATTTAAAAATTGTGTGCAAAATTAATTTCAAGATGATATAGAGAGGTTTCTTCACAACTCACTCATCTTTCAATGTATGACTTTTAGGTATGAGTTTCATTACATCATGAGCTTAAAACCAGGACTAAGATAATGATGAATTTTTAAAAGGATAAGCTTATATTATTGAATAATTAAAATATAGAAAAAAAAATATTTTTTTCATACTTAGTGGGCTTAATTAATTTAATTTCCAATGGTCAAATCAAATCATCACATGATTATATTAATTGTCACTTGGATCTTATTTGAATTTACTTATTAATTCTCAATTTTAATAAATAATTAAATGGCGTGTGATGGGTATGTCCACAGTTAATACTATGCTACCTACATCAACGAAATACATTAGGCTTAATTTTTTTTGAATATTTTGTCTTGAGCCTATGCTTATTATTAATCGACTCGATTTGAATTTTGATATAGTTATTTAGGGTAAATTATAACCATCTAGTAAAGTGTAATCACGAAAATAATCTTTTTGTAAGAAATAAAATTTAGCCCCCCCTGAAATTTGTAATTTCTTACACCCACCACCTAAAAAGGGTGTCAATGTAAAAAATCTACAAATTACAGAAAATGATGTAATTATGGACGCAATAGGGATTTTTTCATAAATAAATCTTACTCCAGTGGGGTGGTTGTAATTTACCCAAAGTTATTGGGCCTGGTCCAATTCCAGATTTCAAATTGAAACCTACTGATCAAAAGCTGTGTGTGCATGTTGAATGTAATTCTGACCCAAAATTGGAGCCCAGTTTATTAGATTGCTCAACTGGAAAATTAAGATTACCCGACCAACGATCGCCGATTTGCCGGCGTATTTTCTTCACGCCGACGAGTTTTATCGATTTCGATTCATCGCCGATGGAATTTTCAGTCGAAACCCTGCATTTTCATCCGGTGTTGAACAAATCCTTTTTTCCTTCATCCATTTTCTCTTATTCGAAGCTCCATATTTGTGGTAAGTTCCCCTTTCTCGTATGTATTTTGATCAATACTCACAATTTATCATTATTTGATTTTGTTGGTGTTTTCCTTATTATAATTACAGTCTGCAACGAATAAAATTCAGTATCATTTGTTTGCTTTTGTTGGTATGGTTTTGCCCTAATTTAGTTATAGTAGTTCGTATCTCAGAACTTATGCATGGGAATTCCTAATATTATATAATTGGCTCTGGTTGAATTTGTTAAAAAAAAATTATACTGATTGCACACGACATTGTAAATATCGATCAGCTTAGAAATCGAACATTTTGTTCAGAGTTCATTAGTAATTTTAAAGCATAATCATCCTCTGTGCTGTTGTAAAGAGATATCAGATTTTTCAAAGAGAAATTGTCTTTATTATAGTTGTTTACAATGTTATTCCTGCCTTCTTTACGGTCATTTATAGTTCAGCCCTAAAGAACATATCATCGGGAATATCGTGATTTGCTTGTAACATTTTGAGAAACTGTGTCTGACTACTCTGCATTGACCATTCGGTTATCACTATTGTTGCTAAAATAATTAGAAACGAGTCTCGAATGTTAACTTCACCGAGTCCTTAAATAAGCCTATAAGATGGATAGGCCATATGAGATTGGTGGCGGCAAAGGCAGTTGCCAAAAAAGTTAGTTCCCGTATTGTCAATTCATGATTATTTAAGAGATGCAGGTTCCAAGTTCCACACACTAGTTAGTAAGTAAGATGAATAAGAATCACATAGTATCCCTTACGCGAGGGCTATATACAATGTACAAGCAACAAGAAATAGATGTTAATGTACTGCTTGTTAGTAAAAAAATGTTCACACTATGAGTTGTCATTTCTCACAAGAGTGGACAGTGAACGTGTTATTTCTCATTGAGAGATACGTTTACCAAAATTTGCGTAAAATCCAGGTCTGGATACACATTTTTCCTTGATTAAGGAAACTTTTATAATCTCTAGATTTTAATTTGAGAGTAGCACTCTTTAGGATTGAGATGTCTATCCATCCAAGATTACACATCAATATGGATAAAATCCTCTTGGATTAAATATTTTCGCTTGAAAAGGAATTAATATAAAACCATGGAATATGATTACTCAAATTTGCAAAAGCATTTTGGGCAAATCCTTTATCGCCTTATGTTTTTTTCTATAATAATAGCAATTAGCAAGGTAATTGATTAATGAATCTTTATCCCTCTTTTGCACGGGTATGGAAATGAGGAGATATTTCTGAATTTTATTTTCTTGGACCTTGTAATGTAGATTACATACTCAATATGGTCACGTATAATTTTAATTTCATTTATATTACAGGCAAGGAACATAAATCTCGAGGCCCTTTTCAAAATTCAAATCATCCATGTATGCCAGGTGTGTCCTCACATTTGATTTTTTATGAACCGGTTGTTGTTGCTACCATCTTTATGAAAGATTATCGACATATGTCATCAGATACAATATGCATTAAATTCGACCTCTTCTTGTTTCTAACGCCCTCTGCATTCTTATCTGGCATGTAAATAATCTCATTATCCCATTAAATAAAAGGAGATTTTGCCTATTCATCTAGGTTGTGTCAATTGTTTCGCCGCTACTTTATTTTTGCGATTTATTCAGTGAATGTGCCCTAGACTAGGTTAAGAGAGAGAGCTTATAACCTAAGCAACCGCCCTCTTTACTTTTTCCTGAAGAGCAAGCCGCAGAACCTTTTGATCGGAGAATTGTTCTGGAAATCAAATCTCTGGTAATTAATTAGGCCATAGATCTGTTTTTGATAAATTCTATTTTCTTCGTCCCGATTCTCATTCATTTTTAATTGAAAGCATTACCTTAAAATCGTTTTTCTTTTTCTTTTTCAACACAGCTTAAATTCAAGTATGATTAATTGTTTCTTCCGATTTCATATCTATTAGACATAAGATATAGCATTTTTTTTATAGCAGGAATTTCTTAGAAGTTTTTATCTTTATTTATCTTGTAAGGGTTTGTGATGTGATGATGGGATGGTTATTTCTCAGTAAACCCAAACGATCTGTATAAGAGCACCTTTTTGTGTCAATACTTATGGATCTGCAGAAATTTTCTTCTTTTTGTTTTGGGATTATAAGATTGTTTTTGGAAGTTCAATTTTTTTTTTCATTTCAGGTACTAAATCTATCGGATCTAATTTCTTTTTTAATTCCAAAATTTCGGAATTCGTGCCACCTTTATAATTTTTGAGATTTTTGGAGTTTTTGGGAATATTTGATTTTTTTTCTTCTTAAAATTATAGTCTAAATTCTTTTTAGCCTAAATTTTAAAACAATAATAATATTAAAAATATAAAAGTATAATTTGAAAAAATGTTTGAATATTTTCCAAAATCAGTATTTCGAGGAATTTTATATTAACTCCGATTGCCAATTTGGATTTAAAAAAAATCGGAAATTGTAAATTCCAAAGGTGAAACTTTCGGACTAGATTCAGAGAAGTTAGGAAATTCCTTTTCGATTTCTACACCCTTTCTTTTCTGAGAACCGCATTTTCTTCATTTCGGTCTCTACACCTTGTTATGATGCAAACCAAAATCTTGATAGGACACCACTGTGAGTCAGGTTCTTCAGTTATGCATATCAGCACATGTTTGATATTGCTGCAAATAACTTGGTCTGCGCAGCCGGGATGGTTTGTTTTGGAAACTTGTTAAATTTTCATGCTCATAGCTTTCTGAGATGGAGATTTAACATCTGTGAATAGTTTTAAAAAAATACTGCTTTCATTGCTAAAACAGTTTGTCCATTTGGAAGGTGATTTTGTCAGTAAGTTCTGTTTAAAGGAAAATGAAACAGGGATGCACTTGATTTTGTATAATTTGACGATGAAAGAAATTTGATCTGGACTAGGTTAAGAGAGAGAGCTCAATTTGGTTTTGTCTTTACTGGCCTGTAACTGTAGTTCTTGATTATTTGAGATCGGCAGAAAGTCTTTTGAAGGAACTGAAAATCCTTACTGATAGCCTTTGAGTTTTTACAAGAAGTTGATTTCTTGATAGTGTTAGATTGGTTTCACATGTCAGTACCATACTAAATGGAGTACAAATTTTCCTATTTTAGAAGGAAATTTTGGATTTATCCTATAGCAACATGGCACATCTGTTTCTCTGTCTAGTAATTACATGAACATATCAAGCAGGTGCCTTGAATTAAAACCTATTTTAATACTTTTGATAAAACAACGATGGTTCACACTTTTATCTTTCTGCATGATTTCTTTTATACATATTTTTTTCTATTACATCTGTGTATGTCTACAAATGCTTTATCTTGTGTCATGCAAGTAATCATGATTTTAATTTTCAGCTTTATTCACTTACAGCTTCTACCCATGGCTGGTTCAAAGAGAGGCAAACACTCGAAGGGTAAAGGAAAATCCCAGTCAAATAAGTCGGAAAGAATCAACAAGAAAGCTGAAGTTTCCAATTCTAAGCTTGATTTGGCACAATCAAGCAACAGCCCTGATGCATTGGACAGAAGTAGGTGCAAATATACTGAAAAGGAGCTGAAGGATTTGTTTTATACAAAGTTTGAGTGGTTATATTCTACAGCTAAAGATTGGCTGTTGAAATTAGGGTACAGTACGGAAGAAGTAGAAACAACATACTAAGTGCTGGGTATATTCATGGGCGGATGGATATTCTCAATAACATTTTGATGAATTCAATTTCTTTTATTGAGAAAAAAGTTGAACCACCAAGCAATGCTTTCAAAGACATGGGTGAGCTATACCATGCTATGCTAGAAAGTATGGTTGTAGCTTTCCAGCAGACTCGCCCAGACTTGAAAAGGTCCGACGCCATGTGCCATCTTTTAGAGAGGAGCTGGTGTTGTACTCCATCAGTCACCCGAGCTTCTATTTTGGAGAGTGAGAATAGTAGCCACAGTAAAAATGAAGATGTTGAAGCCCTTGGTCAATACTCTGCTGAGAGAATCCGATCTCAACTTAATGCTGATCCATCATTAAAGAGGGTCGGGATCATGGAAAGGGTCAATTTCACGCCGGAATTAGAATCTTATTTCAGGTGGAATGTCCTTAGTGTTGCAGATGAAATGCGGCGGAAACTTGGCATTCCTGTTATTGACAGTGGCACAACAACAGAAATTTCTGATACAGTGAGCTCTGACTTCCTCACAGAAGTTTCCTATGAACCAAATGATGCTCGGATAGCCAATTTGTTAAAAGATATTGGACAACTGCAAGAAAAGGTGAAGGAGCGAAAATCATGGGCTCAGAAGAAAATGATAGATATCGCTAGAACGGTAAGCAAAGATCTCCTGGAACTTAAGTTGTTAAGGATGGATAAAATGGACTTGGAAAATGCGAAACGAAATGCTGAAAAATCACAGAAACTCAAAATGCTGGAGATCAATGAGGGTAGACCATCTCTCCAAAACATGAATCGTGAATTAAGTTTCAGCAGTGATGATATGGGAAGGCTGAGGATTAAAAATGCCCAAATTAGAGCCGACACTGAAGCATTCAAGCTGAACCGCACTGAGTCTGATATGGAGATTGCAGATATTCTGAAGCGAGAGAGAAAATGCGTCAGAAAACTTTCCGTTGTTGAGAAGCAGAAGTGCAACTTGCAGTCACAGTGTCAGGAAGAGAAACAGATGGCGCTGCAGCTGGAGCTAGAGTTGCTTCAAGTTGAGAAAAACACCAAGGAAGACGAGGTGCGTCATTCCATTGATTATATCAACTAATTTACGTACATGAATTAATTTGTCCTCTCTTTTGCGTTTCTATTCTTTCCCTGATCTTGCAAAATTTATCTGCTAGATATATGTCTGGCAAACATATAGATCGGGAAACTTTAATAGTATCACTTAAAACAACTATCTTAGGGATTATCCCCCCCCCCCCCCCCCCCCTCCACACACAGACTCAATTAGTGTCTTTGTTATGCTTTTATCACCATCACCATTATCATGAGAACATATGAATTTATTTTTTTGTTTGTTCTTAATGATTCAATTTCTCTCGATTGTTTTTATATAACTCAAAGTATGTATTTGAAGTTCGTGAAGTTATATTTGAGATTATCTTCATTCATCAAGTTTGGAGTTTTTTTTCTTCTCATTGTGGTACTTTCTTAGTACACAATTGACATTTCAAACTATAGTTTTGCATTAACATCAGTGAATTACTAACATTTTCTACCAAATCATTTTATTGATTAATAAATGTTATTAAATTATTTATACTAAAGATATTCATAGGTTTAGTATTAAATCTTAATTAAACAACAAACTTGTTAATAAATTAGTGATTCTTATAATATTTGACTTTGTAGATTCATTCTAAAATTTATTTATTTTATGAAATTAAATTTACCACTTGTATGCAATTCAAAAGAGTTATAGATTTTCATAATACGCAAATGTGCAATCGTGCTCGCATGCACTTCTTCATAATATGACAAAACAACACTTATAATACGAATTATTTCAAAAAATTAATTCTTTCAGGCATTTAATACGATGGAGATGCAATACACTTATAACACTCTATCGAGGGATTAGTGTCTTTGGACATGTAATACGATAGAGATGTTTAAGGTAGTTCCTGTTGTAAAGGAAACCTTACATATGCTATGATAAATAACTAAATTCGAGTTTTGCTTTGCATCTTGCATAGTTAGCAAATGTGAGTTTATTTTGAGGCTAGTATGTTAGACTGCGGTAAAGTATATTCTTTAGTGTTCAAGGAAACAAGATTATATAGTAGTTTACCAGGTAGATAGTCTTAGTACGACTCAACAGTTAATGATCGAGTAATAGTAATTTGTCTTTGGCGTGTTAACGGTTTAGGAGATTTATTTCCTAAGGAAGTGAAAATGTATCGAAGTTTGTGCATTATGGAGACTAATGTTGTTGAATTGTGGTTTCTTTTATTTAATGATATTTAAATACAACTAAGACTAAATATAAATATTGCAATAAAATATTATCAACATAACCTAATGCGTAAAAATGTGATTCTAAATTACGCGATCGCATCGGTTCCAGGAGTTGGAGAAAACGTTAAACTCAAATTTAATTATAAGACTTCACATGTGAATTGTGATTTCAAATTAGCCTATCTTTAATGGTGGAAAGGATATATTAAACTTGTAGAAGAAAGGTTCTTGTTGTCATAAGATTTATTCAAGTTCTTTTTGGATTGTTCATTTTAATGCTAATTATCATTGGACGAATCATATTTTGTTACGAAGCTCCAAGCTAGTATATGTTAACATGTTTTAATTGTTTTGGGAAAATACATAAATGGCAAACAAAAATATCGACTAGTATTTATAAGTTTTTGTATTCGGAACATTTCCGAACGCAATAACATTACAAAGTTGACGTGTTCCGTGCTACACATATTTGGTGCTTGGTTAGGAGTAAAATTGATGTATGAAGATTGCTGGAAACATACATAGCAACAAAAAAAGGCTTCTCGCGAATAAGATTTACGTTGACAAATGTAATTAAAATGACATCTTTCCTAATCATATTAGGGAAGTTTAGGCTTGAACAACTTATTGGCAAATTTCCTTATAGCAAATGTTAACGAAACTTACGTTGTTAAGATATGTAGGAAGTACTTCTTCCTTAAGTCCACCGCGCGTGGTCTTCGCCACAATGTTATAGATTAATATTGCCATAAAGGTAAGAAAACGAAGATACATTTTGCACATCACAATCAACCTATTTTGATGAAACTTTGATTGTCTTCATTTTTAATGACGACCATTTCATACGAAATCTAGAAACCAATATTCAAGCCTTGAAGTTAAGTTTATGAGCAATCATTATACATTAGGAAATCATTCCCTTTTGAATGGAACATTACTAAATTCCATTATCTCCTCATCTATTACACTCAACTATAGCTCTAGTAAAATAAACGCTTAAAGCTTGTTGAGATAAATACTTCTCTTCATTGCCCAATTATAGGTGGATAAAAAAAAAATACAATTTCCAAGTTTGGCCGATTCTAATCCATTTATTTATAATTGGAACAAATATTTCATTCCGATTCCCAACGTTTTGATTTCGGTTTATTTTTTTCAATAAAACATTTGGAACACTACTAAATTTAGTTTTCACATCCAAAAAGATATGGAATTTCTCCAAAGATGCTAATTCTGATTTATCCGTCCTGATTTCAACCCCTAGCGGCTAGTTAACAAATATATCTCCTTCTATTTACATTGGCCTCTTTACCTCTCTTTTCTTACCTTAAAACATTCTCAATCGTTTTTGCTTGATTTTTAGTTAATCAGTTCATTAGCTTGTATTTAATGTTTGAGAGCTTGCTTCTGCTTCTTAACTTGTAGATAAGTATATGCATCTTTATATATTGCAAGACATTTTAGTCATATATGACTTGTCCTTGTTTTTGGAACTAAGTTGATAGAGATGTCCACTTCAATCACTTATAAACATTTAAACTTTCTTCAGACTACCAATATGGGATATCATATTCTATCATATGCCTATTAGTTTTTTTATTTGTCAAAGATTTTACTCCACTTCATTCCATGGTCGTAAAGTGCAGCAATCAATGTTAGAAGTGAGCTATAATACTCAAAATTGTCCCATTTCCATTTTGGTGGTCATATTCTTATTTTTTTTATTTTTTTTTTCCATCTCGCTGTTCAGTGAACAAAAGTAAAAGCGTATGGTACAAAAGGTTCAAATTTGGATTTTGTATATTGCTTAATGTCGCTGCTCTGTGACAGTCATCTCGGATTCTGAATTTATTGAATTGATAAGGCAAAAACAACGTTTATGGTGAAGTTCTAAATGTGTTGTTTACAACTTTCGGGAACTTGTGTATAGTTTTTAATAATTGATGATCAAATGCAATAAAAAATCTTCTATATATGTTGAAAGGTGCTTCATGAGTTAACTTATTTCAAAACAATTTACCGTATGATTGTTTTGATTCTGTAGTTGGTAACTTACTATATCGATGGAACGATATATGTAGATATGACATTGCTCCATGGATTTCTAGTACTTACCGGAGAAGTCTGAATTTCCTTTTGATTTCTATCTGCAGGTGAGTTGGAGACAGAATATTAAGGAAAAGGAGTATATGCTTGCCATTCGCGGTGAAGAAATTAGAACAGCTGAGATTCATAAAGCCAATTCAAGAGCCGAATTGACAAAATTGCGCCAAAAAAGGGAGATGGAAAGTCAGCTAGGAAGGGATGACTTTCAAAGACTAGAAGATGAGCTGTCCCGTCTCCGCGTATCTCAGCAAATGCGAGAGAGTGGAGATTCCTCGTACGAGGATGCTGAAGCAACATCCTCAGAATCAAGTGCTCCTATTGATACCTCTGAAAGAAGTTTTAGGCACTGGATATGCATGATGTGCTTGGAGAATGAAGTGTCTGTGGTTTTTTTACCTTGCGCACATCAAGTTCTTTGCTTTCCTTGTCATGAAAGGAACTTGAGTATAGTGGGAGCACAGTGCCCATATTGCCATGTTGGAATTGAAGAAAGCATCAAAGTGTTTGGTCCAAGCTCCTAAAAAGTCCAGAATTTCAGGCAAGGAAAATTGGTGTAAAATTCATTGTATTGCCGTTTAAACTATTGAAGATGGAGATGGAGTTGCCGTGTTTCAGACAACAAATGGTAGCATATTTGGTTAGTTGGGCTGTCTGCATGTTGATTATTGTGGACTTGTTAAAAATGAAAGCTCGACTGTTGGTGTTGGCAAAGAATGCAGGTAATGTGATTCACTTTCTTGGCCTATATTCAAAGACAATAGTAACTGTTTTTACAGTCCAAAAAAAATCTACAGGGACCTAAAAATTCAGTAGCTATGTTGTTGCTACTGCCAGAGTGGATAATAAACTGACAAATCGATTTTAACAGAATAAAGCCTGGTGTCGATGCTGAGGGTGGAGATGGCAAGTTGGGAAGAGAGTATGCAGAGAGCGGACATTTTGTCTAACTAATTTTGAGAATTAAATCGGATTTTCCTTATGATAATGAGAGTCTGCAGAGAGTAAAAATATTATAATTTGTTTGGTTTTGTTAATCTTGTTTTCCATGTCTTCTTTCCTCCATTGCTCTTGTACATGATTTTGATTAAATATACGACTTTAATGACCGACTAGTAATGTTTTCATGTTTAGCATCTCCTAATTTAGTCATAGTAATTCGTATCTTATTACTCATCTTTTTGGAAGTTTTCTATATATTCACCGAATATTATTTCTTCTTGGGGTTGGGAGAATGCTGCAGTTTGAATTGTTCAAAAATGAGCATAACAGGATTTCTCTTCAATGAAAATTTTAAATTTTGGCGTCGTTTTTTTCTTGCACATCTTAGGGGAAAGATCCCTATTTAGGGAAAGAAACCACAGTGAAGTCAAGGATGGGGATTTCCCCTTAAATGGTTGGGGAAATAAAATTTTATTTTTTATCCCCACCCCCAACCCCCCCCCCCCCCCCCCCCAACTAAATTCTTCGAAGAAGAAAGATAAGATATTGGGTTCGACATAGTTTAGGTTGTAAACTAGAGGTCACAATTAGAAACTTAGGATGACTAATCTGCATTGACAATTTGGTTGTCCGTATTGTTACTCAAACAATTAGAAATGAGTATCACAAGTTAACTAAATTCATTGTGTCCTATAATATGCCTTTAAGGTAGATAGGACAGGGTGGAGGCTTGGCAATGAGAAAGATCGTTGGATATAGGTGGCTGCACCCATAAACGTGTAAACGAGGTTGAGACAGAGGTTAGTATATTTTCTTCTTATATTAACATTTTGTTCGAGTATGATACGAAAACCGCTGAATGGTTGAACTGAATTTATCTTTCTCTGTTTATTTTATTTTTTCACAACTTCTCTAACAGGTTATTATTTATATGCAACATAGGCATTCACAAAATGTGTTTGAAAGTTCATATAAATAATCCCATCATCAATAATCCTTATCTTACACTCTCGCAAGTACTCGACCAGAAGCATGCCGGTTTAAAGGACATTCTGCTAAAAAGGTTATTTCCTCTTTTATTGACTCATGATTACTTACGAAATGCAGGTTCCAACCACTAGTTAGTAGGTATATAATTCAGATATACATAATATTACTTGTGTTAGTGATATGCCAACATATATGCAGACAGGATAAAGTTATTGTACTGCTTGTTAGTAAAATATGTTCCCACTATGAGTTGTCATTCCTCATCGAGATACCTTTAGCCAAGACAGGATTAATGTATAAGTTCAGATGCATAACCTGAATTTGCATAAAATCAAGAATTGGTATGCACACTGTTCCCTGTATTTAGGAAACATTGATATTCTCCAAGTTTTGATATGAGAGGAGTACTCATTCGGGGTGAAACGATGTCTACTCATAACTCATCTACGATTACAGATCAATATATTCTATGGGACTAAATATATTAGCTAGAAAAGGAATTAGCATAAAATTATTGAATAAGATTCAGTTTGCAAAGAGATTTTGGGTAAATCTTTATTTCTTTGTGCTTTTCTGTGATAATAGCAAGGGCAGGTAATTACTGATTTCTACATGTTGATGATTTTTCTAATCACTCTTCTGCACGAGTGTTGGATTAACAAGATATTTCAGAAATTTTTTTTTATTTTTTTTTTCTCTCCTTTGACCTTATGATGTAGATTGGTATTATGTTCATATCGCCCCAATTTATCTTACCTTTCAGAAAATCTAATTTTGAAAAAAAAAAGAAAAAAACTCATTTAGAGACTAGTTTATTCTATTTTAATGAAAGTCTACAAATTGATATTGTTTTATTATTTATTTTAGTGAATAAGCCTACTAATTAAAGAGTTTCAAGGATCATAATTTGCATAAAGTCTACAAATATTTATGTTTTTATTTTTATTTTTTTGAATACGCCTAAAAAAAATTGGGGCTGTCCGCGACATATAGCCCACCCTCCTGTTAATTATTGGCTCTGCCATTGCATGTATGCCTGGTCTGTGCTCATATTTACGAAAATTGTCTATATATGTCATCAGATTACCGTGCATTAAATTTGACCTTATCTTGTTTCTAACGTCCTCGTCGTTCTTATCCAGAGGGGTACAGAAAATATTATCGTTATATTGTATTATGTAATAGAAAAGTAACTAAAAATTTTGAACAAAATATTTTTTTGGAGAGTCAATGGCCCCTCCAAAGCACGCCTCGGTTACGCGCGTGTGGTGCACATATTTATGAAAATTGTTTATATATGTCATCAGATTACAGTGAATTAAATTTGACCTTATCTTATTTCTAACGTCCACGTCATTCTTATCTGGAACACGGAAAATCTTATCGTCCCATTAAATGAAAGGAAATATTTTTGCCTATATATATTGGTTTTCTACATTGTCTCTCTGCAACTTTCACTTTGTTATTTATTCAGTGTTAGGTTAAGAGCGAATGCTTATAACCTAAGCAGTCACTTCTTTACTCGTGGAGGAGCAGTTGACCGGAACCTTGCCATCGGAGACTTGTCCTGTAAAAATCCGGTAACTGATTCATTTTGTGACCTCTCAGACTCTCATTCATTTTCAATTGAACGCATTGCATTAACTTTTTTTTTTGTATTGGGGTGATTATTCTGAATTTGTATCTTATAAGGATTTATGATGTGGTGATGGGATGGAAAAAGGGTAAAAAAGGTAAAACCAAAAGATCTGCGTAAGAGCACTTCTTTATGTCAATACTTCAACCATTTTCTTTATAGATCTGCATAGATGTTATTCTTTTTGTTATGGATTAATAACGAAAAAAACAAATTTGGAAGTGACATTTTTCTTCTTTTTGTTATGGATTATTACTACATTTTTCGAAGTGAAAAATAACTTCCAATTCTGATTCAAAGGATTGGAAATCTAAAAACTCGTTCCGTTTCAAAAGCTTCAGAAATTTCAGAATGTTGGAAATCTAGTCACCCTTGTGTTAATTTGGAAAACAACCAGAACTTTTTTATATGAATTTGGAAATATTTGAATTTTTTTATATGATAACAATTAGCCTAAATATTATTGTATGCACATATATTTGGGGAAAATAGAATTTTCTGAATTATTTTTGGAAAATTTAATTTTTTGGAAATTTAATTCATAATTTCCAATTCTAATCCAAACATTTTCTTGGAATTTTGGAAACCGGAACGAAAAATATTGTTTCAAGTTAGATGTTTTCGGATCGGAATCGGAGGAATTCGAAAATTTCATTACGATTTCCATCTAGTTGTGATGCAAATCAAAATGTTAATAGGACGCCTTTGTAAGACCTAATTTGTTGTTGTCTTTTGAGTCTTGAACAAGAAGTCCTTTTCTAGTATCGGTGCCTGCTTAGAGTTCTTGATAGTACCAGCTTTGATTTCACATGTCAGTACCATACTAAACACAGGGTTTTCCAATTTTAGAACTCAGGCAAATTTTGATTTCTCAGAAATAAACATGGTATATCTATTTCTCAGCTATATTGATTTTACAGTTTGCAGCCATGGCTGGTTCAATGGGAGGTCAATACTCGAAGAGCAAAAGAAAATCTAAATCAGATAAGTATGACAAATCCAACAAGAAGCCTGAAGTGTTCAGTTCAATCGGGCAACAGTCCTGATGAACCAAAAGACAAGAATCCTCAGTCAAATTATACGCAACACCTCGTGCACCTAACATCGATCGAATCGAAACTGCAATGAACTAGGTAATGAGAAATCAATATATGTTTCTTGTAAATTGGATGTATAGGGCAGTGCTAATGTTTCTTCTTCCACCACAGTCGGAGGAAGTTCGTTGAGATGAAAACGATGTTGGCTGTTTGCAGAAGTTGATGTGGTTTGAATGGCACTCCGGCGACCTCAACAGCCACCAGCTCCATTCTGACCTAGATCCATATATAGTATATACTAGCTAGTGAGAGGTATATACCGAGACTCAAAATGCCCAAATTACACCATGCCGACACTGAAGCATTTAAGTTGAATGGATCCGAGTCTGAGAGGGAGGTGGCAGAAATTCTGAAGAGAAGAGAAAATGCATCAGAAAACTTTCCGACTTTGAGAAGCAGGTTAGCAATTTGCAGTCACAGTGCGAGGAAGAAAAGCAGAGGTTGCTGCCAGCTGGAGCCAGAGTTGCTTCAAGCTAAGAGAAAAGCTGAGGTACGTCATTCCATTGAAATATATCTACTAATTATCTATGTGAATGCTGATTGTCTTGGTAATTATCTTATAATTATGAATTTACTTTTCCTCTGTTTTGCATCTAATCTCGCAAATTTTATCTGCTAGACATATTTTTCACTAACATATAGCTTTATCATATATTTGTATTCATGATTCCAATTCAGTTATATTCATTTTACATTTTACAGCCTCTGGCTCTGGCTCTGGCTCTGGCTCTGGCTCGTTCAAAGGGAGGTAAACACTTGATGAACGAAGGCAGTTTCTTAATCGAATAGGTCTGGCACGTTCAACAAAGATGGCACATTTAACAAAGGAGCCTGAACTATTCAGTTCTAAGTTTCCTTCAGCACAATCGAGCAACAATCCTGATGGAACAAAGGATTTAAAAGACAAGAATCCTCAGTCAAATGTAATTCAAAGATTCGCTGTTGAAATCTGGATATAGTACGACAGAAGTAAGAAACAGCAATCTTAAGTGCTGGGCATATCCATGGGCGGGTGGATATTCTTAATAATATTTTGACAAATTCAACTGCTTTTATTGAAAAAAGGGTGGAACCAACAAGCAAAGCTTTCAAAAACATGGATGAGTTATACAAAACTATGCTAGAAACCATGGTTTTACGTTGAAGCTAAAAAATGCTCAAATTAGAGCCGACACTGAAGCGTTTAAGTTGAATGGATCCAAGTCTGAGAAGGAGGTGGCAGAAATTCTGAAGAGATAAAGAAAATGCACCAGAAAACTTACCGAATTATATCTACTAATTATCTATGTAAATGCTGGTTGTCTTGGTAATTAGTTTAGTTTTCGTCTCTTCATTTCCATTTGGTTCCGGAAAATTTATTTGCTATGCATATTTCTGAGAGAATCATTCCCACTTGTAAAGAAACATGTCTTATTTCCTGTATTTAGATCTCATTGCACAAATAAGAAGAAAAAAATAAAAAAGATAAAAAATAACAGTCCTACTATGGACTTCTTCTGTTTCGTATTTATTTTACTCAATATCATTCAGAATATCTCTGCAGTTATTTGCCCGATTCTTCTCTCTGACCAATCCCGAATTCCGTGGTGTATTTTCTTCACGATTACAAGGTTTTATCGATTGTGATTACTGACCGGTGACATTATCATCCGGTCTTAACAATCTCTTTTTGTCTCCGTCATTTTTTCTCTTTCTTGAAGCTCCAAATTCATGGTAAGTTCCCTTTTCTCGTATTTTGATAAGTATCCACAAACTTCAAAGTAGTTATGTTCCTATTTATTCTTGCAAGTCGCAATTATGTTTATATTCTCCTGTTCGTTGTCATATTGTTAGTGGGGTTTTTTTTTTTTTTTTTTTTTTTTTTTTTTTGCGGTGTTAGGCCTGAATATAATCGTTTTTAAATTGCTTGATAAGCAGCTCGATTTTCTGTGTATCTTACAGCGAGCAAACATTTTAACTAACTAGTTCTGAGAATTAGATCAGATTTTCCTTCTGATAACGAGAGTCTGCAAAGAGTACAAAAATTTATCGAGTTAGGACCCGACGAAGCAATTAATCTATTGAGTGTTAATTTATCGATGTAATAGCAACAATGCATGCAATTGAATTTGTCCTTAAAATAAATCTAAAACTCAAAAGTCAGCAAATACTCATTTATCAAAATTAAGTATATCTCTGCATCAAATACTCTTATAAATTTCTTGGGGTTATTTTACATAACCGACTAGCCACCAAATAAACTAGGGATAAACCCAAGCCCAAATCATCCTTTGACATACCCCCTGGGGAAGCGAAAGTACTATTTTCGGTCAAACTGCATTCAACATTTATGGTCCTGCATTTATTATTATTATTATTATTATTATTATTTTTTTTTTTTATTTTTTTTTATAAATCTGTTTGTTAAATATATATATATATATTTTATTTTTTTTTGAGGGGGGGGGTATAAATAAAAAAAAAATTATTATTTATTTATTTTATTTTTATTTTTAATTTTCAAAACAATATGTTTACAGTACTGAAAATAACTACATGTAACTATAGTAATTCATAGTTATGTTCGTTTTTTACCCATATTTTCAGTCGATCAATTGTACGTATACACACACGAATACTGACTTATACGAAATAAATTCATAAAACCCCAACAAAAATGTACAAAATTTAAATATTTTTATTATAAATCACATCAATATACGCATATGTAACTACATGTTACTATAGTAATGTATAGTTATGTGCACGGTCTGTTGAACAGATATGATGTAACTTAAAAAAACAAAAAATTGACACCTTCAAGGAAATGATCAATGGCCTTCATTAAGCTGCAATTGCAAAATCAAAACAAAAAGAAATTACTTTAGTGCAAATCAACAAATTTGAATAAAAGCATCAAAACACTCAAAAATCACCAAACATTAAGAGATCGAGAGATAGAGAGAGAGGTTATTGCTGGGAAATGCAAAAAAATATAGAAATAAATCTGAAAAAAAAATAAAAATAAACGAAATTACCATCAAAATATAGATCCCGATGAAAGGAATCCAACGGTGGATGACCCGTCAAATTTCGACGGGTGAAACACAAAATAAAGCTCCCGGCAAGACCACCGTTCTCGAATGAAAAAAAATTGCAGAAACAGATCCGCGCTCGAAACTGAATGAAATCACCACCAAAAGAAAGAGCTCGACGAGAGGAATCCAACGGTAGTTAAACCATCGAATTCCGACCACCGGAGAGAGAGTTATGGCTCCGGGAAGCAATTTCGCCGGTGAGGTTTGTAGAGGCGGGATTTTGAATCTGGGAGAAGAAGAGAGAGACCGTGAGTGGCTAGGGTTAAAACTGATTTTAGAAGGGTATTATAGGAACTTCAGGGTAGCCCAGAGGGGTATGTCAAAATATTTTCGAAATGAGGGGGGTTTCACCTAGAGTGTAATCCACTTGGTAGTTAATTCTATATAATTTGGAAATGAGGGGGTCTACAAAATAATCCCAAATTTATTCAACTCAAAATAAAAGAAAGCCTAAAGATATGCGTAGGGATATTTTTGTAAATTCTTTTAACTTTATTGACGTCAAAGGGGGAATTTGGAGATTTTAAAAGTTAAATGGGGTATTTAATGTATAAAGGAATAGTGTAGGGAGGCATTTGGTGATCTATATTCTATAGTGTATATGTATTTGACCTGAGAATTATATTTATAATCTCATGCGCACACATATATTGATAATTAAATATTTCAAATATTAATAAAAATGAAATTGGTTATGGAGAAGGCCACCTAAACTCGATCGTGCACATAACTTAAAAATTGGTGAAGTAGAAATAATTGGTGAAGGTTGAAGTATTATAATTGACCTACACAAGTATATATCTATTTCAATGATTAAAATGCACAAATGAATATACAGCCTCGTTAACGGTTGCTAAATGGAGCTTGTCATACACGGCCAGTCTTTTAATGTGATTTACGTCTCTCGAATAGTTTACAAGTTATTGTACGAGAGTTTAGATTTATCCAATGCACTTATATGATTGGTTGCGTGTTCGTTCAGTACCAGAAGAAAAAAATAAAACGGGTTATTGTTGATTTTCGCTTTACAATTCACCAATATATATGTAAAAATTGTGTGTGAAATTAATTTGTTTATTAACAAATGAAATGATTTATCTATTCAAAATAATATATAGAGATGTTTTTTCGCAATTCACTTATATTTCCATGTATGACTTTTAGGTATGAGTTTCATCACATCGTGAGCCTAAAACCAGGACTTAGATAATGATGAATTTAAAAGGATAAGCTTATATTATTGAATAATTAAAATACTTAAGAGAATAATTGTTTCGTACTTATATAATATTTGGCTAAACTTATTTTAAACAGCTGATAAGCTTTTATGTTTAATAAGATGTTTTAAGAGTTGATAAACTGTTACATCTTATTTTTAGGATAAATTTTTAAAGTGTTTGGATAATAAGTTTATTTCATAATTTTAACATTTTATAAGCTTAGCCAAACACCCTCTTAATGGGACTAACTTATTTCCAATGGTCAAACTATCACATGATTATGTTAATTGTCACTAAGATCTTATTTGAATATACTTATTAATTCTCAATTCTCATAAATAAAATGGCATGTGATGGGTATGTCAGCATTTTATACTACTAGATTTTTGGCCCGTGCGATGCACGGAATTGGAGTAAAATTAATACAAAGTAAAGTTCAATTGAAACGACAAAGTTGAAGTTTCAATTCATTTTGATGTTTTGCTATATGTATTGATTATAATCCTCCGTCCATAAACTATTTTTGCCATATTTATTAATTTAACTTTATGTTTTTAATGTAAGATAGTTGTATATTTATCTTATCTTAGTTAAGATAGAAGTTTTCATAGGATTTGTAAACATCGTGTTACAATTAGTAACACTTCTCGTGCAATGCACGACATATATATTTTCAAATTGTAACACTTCTCGTGCAATGCACGACATATATATTTTCATTAGGAATTGTATTAAATTATGTGCATGTATTAAGTAAATTATAAACATTAGTATAAGCAACAACTTAAGCGAGATTTTACAAAAGTTATGCAATTCTTACTTAAATGAAATTAACATGTAAAATAGTACCATTAAAATAATAAATATAGATCAAAAATAATATATTTGGTAGATTGAAAATGAAAGATAATATGTAAAATGAACACAAATCTTTGTAGTTAAATTCTTCTCACCCAACTTCTATTTCTCCAATACACACTCATTTTTCCTTTTTTTCTTCTTTTTAATGACATCAAGTAATTAATTTGAATAGGAGCCAATAATAAATATTGTCAAAATAAATTATATTAAATAACATTAATTGAATAAATGATAATTATAGATATTATGAGGGTGAAAACTCTAGGGATTACCAGGAACAACCTTACTTTTTATTAATAAGATAAGTAGTATTATACCCAGAAAATTAATAATAGTAGCCAATAACTAAATAATGTTAACATAAATTATATTAAATATAATTAATTAAATAAATGAAAATTATAACTATCAAATGAGCGGGAAAAAACCTCAGGATTTACGAGGAGCAACCTTACTTTTGAAATTAATATTTAATTATTAGTTAGAGATTAGTATACACTTGAAATTAATATTTAATTACCGATCATTTCAAAATTTTGATTAATATTTAATTAGTAGATTATATGATATTAGGTTAGGCGGGAAAAATACTATTAGGGTTTTTCCAGGAACCTTTCTTTTGTTAATAGGATGCTATACCAGGTCAATACATTCGTTAGATTTTTACTGTTTATATTCGTTAGATTTTTACTGTTTATAAGTATACAATCACATGCATTGATGTGTGTAAACCATCATTAATCCACTTCATATATAACCTTCACTGTATGTCAACCAGGTGGAAATATACATACAAAGACAAAGGTTATAAGATACCGTAAAAACACCCCTCATTCAGTTGCTAAATTTGACATCGTAAAGATAGGCGTGTAAGAAGAATACGTAGATGAGGGGTTCTTTCGTAATTTAACCTTCCTTGGGCAAATTAAATTAATTGATATGAAGCTATGTGGGCCTGTTGTGTGGATAATGTGGTTGGGCCCACTACGATCCAAAATTGGAACCCTGTTTATCAGATTACATTTGTCACCGCTGTGAACGAAAGCTCCGATCAACAATCGCCGATTTTGGATTCACGATGACGAGTTTTATCTACCTGGATTCATCGCCGATGGCATTTTCATTCGAAACCTTGAATTTTCAGCCGGTGTTAACAAACCCTTTTTTCCCGCATCCCCTTTTCTCGTATTCGAAGCTTCATATTTGTGGCAAGTTCCCCTTTCTCGTATGTAATTTGATCAATACTCGCAATTTATCGTCAGTTGGTTTTTTTGGTAGTTCGCATCTTAGAACTTATTTTTCTGCAAGTGTTTTATGGATGCATGGGAATTCATAATATTATATACTTGGCTCTGGTTGAATTTGTTAAAAAAAATTGTGCTGATTGCACATGAAATTGTAAATATCAGCTGAGAAATCGAACATTTTGTTCAGAGTGCATTAGTAATTTTTAAGCATAATCATCCTCTGTGCTGTTGTAGAGAGAGGGAGAGAGCAGATTTTTCGAAGAGATATAGTCTCTATTATAGCTGTTTATAATGTTATTCCTGCCTTGTTTACGCCTTTACGCTCATTTATAGTTCAACCGTAAAGAACATATCATCGGGAATATCCTGATTTGCTTGTAAAATTTTGCTGAAACTGTGGCTGACTACTCTGCATTGACATTTCGGTTATCACTATTGTCGCTCAAAAAATTAGAAACAAGTCTCGAATGTTAACTTCACCGAGTCCTTAAATAAGCCTATAAGATGGATATGCCGTATGAGATTGGTGGCGGCAAAGTCAGTTGCCAAAAAAGTTAGTTCCCGTATTGTCAACTCATGATTAATTAAGAGATGCAGGTTCCAAACACTAGTTAGTAAGTAAGATGAATCACAATCACATAATATCCCTTACGCGAGGGCTATACATAGATGTTAATCTACTGCTTGTTAGTAAAAAAATGTTCACACTATGAGTTGTCATTTCTCACAAGAGTGGAAAATGAACGTGTTATTTCTCATTGAGAGATATGTTTACCCAAATTTGCGTAATATCCAGGTCTGGATACGCATTTTTCCTTGATTAAGGAAATTTTCATAATCTCTAGATTTTAATTTGAGAGGAGCACTCTTTAGGATTGAGATGTTTATCCATCCAAGATTGCACATCCATATGGATAAAATCCTCTTGGATTAAATATTTTTGCTAGAAAAGGTATTAATATAAAACCATGGAATATGATTACTCAAATTTGCAAAAGCATTTTGGGAAAATCCTTTATCGCCATATTTTTTTTTCCTATAATAATAGGAATTAGCAAGGTAATTAATTAATGAATCTTTATCCCTCTTTTGCACGGGTATTGAAATGATGAGATATTTCTGAATTTTATTTTCTTGGACCTTGTAATGTAGATTACATACTCAATATGGTCACGTATAATTTTAATTTCATTTATATTACAGGCAAGGAACATAAATCTCGAGGCCCTTTTCAAAATTCATATCATCCATGTATGCCAGGTGTGTGCTCACATTTGATTTTTTATGAACCGGTTGTTGTTGCTACCATCTTTATGAAAGATTATCGACATATGTCATCAGATACAATATGCATTAAATTCGACCTCTTCTTGTTTCTAACGCCCTCACATTCTTATCTGGCATGTAAATAATCTTATTATCCCATTAAATAAAAGGAGATTTTGCCTATTCATCTAGGTTGTGTCAATTGTTTCTCCGCCACTTTATTTTTGCTATTTATTCAGTGAATGTGCACTAGACTAGGTTAAGAGAGAGAGCTTATAACCTAAGCAATCACTTCCTCCTTACTTTTTCCTGAAGAGCAACCCGGAAACTTTTCATCGGAGAATTGTCATTCATTTTCTTCCTGGAAATCAAATCTCTGGTAATTAATTAGGGCATAGATCTGTTTTTGATAGATTCTATTTTCTTCCTCCCGATTGTCATTCATTTTTAATTGAAAGCATTGCCTTAAATTTTTTTTTTCTTTTTCAACACAGCTTAAATTCAAGTATGATTTAATTGTTTCTTCCGATTTCATATCTATTCATCTTTTTTTACAGCAGGAATTTCTTAGAAGTTTTATCTTTATTTATCTTGTAAGGGTTTGTGATGTGGTGATGGGATGGTTATTTCATGTAGTTTTTTCAGTAAACCCAAACGATCTGTATAAGAGCACTTTTTTTTTTGTGTCAATACTTATGGATCTGCAGAGATATTTCTTTTTGTTTTGGATTATAAGATTATTTTTGGAAGTTCAAAATAATTTTCATTTCAGATACTAAATCTATCAGATCTAATTTCTTTTCTAATTCCAAAAGATTTCGAAATTTCTGAATTCGTGCCACCTTTATAAATTTCGAGATTCTTGGAAGTTTTGGGAATATTTGATCTTTTTTCTTCTTAAAATTATAGTCTAAATTCTCTTTAGTCGAAATTTTAAAACAATAATAATATTAAAAATAAAAAAGTATATTATGAAAAAATGGTTTGAATATTTTTTCAAAATCAGTATTTCGAGGAATTTTTTATTAACTCCGATTGCCGATTTTGATTTAAAAAAAAAATCGGAAATTGTAAATTCCAAAGGTGGTACTTTCGGACCTAGATTCAGAGAAGTTAGGAAATTCCTTTTCGATTTCTACACCTTTTCTTTTTTGAGAACTGTGTTTTCTTCATTTCGATTACTACACCTTTTTATGATGCAAACCAAAATCTGGCACATCTTTTTCTCTGTCTAGTAATTACATGAACATATCTGTTTCTCTGTCTAGTAATTACAAGAACATATCAAGCAAGTGTCTTGAATTAAAACCTACGTTAATACTTTTGATAAAACAACGATGGTTCACACTTTTATCTTTCTGCATGATGTATTTTATACATATTTTTTTCTATTACATCTGTGTATGTCTACAAATGCTTTATCTTGTGTCATGCAAGTAATCATGATTCTAATTTTCAGTTTATACACTTACAGCTTCTACCCATGGCTGGTTCAAAGAGAGGCAAACACTCGAAGGGTAAAGGAAAATCCCAATCAAATAAGTCGGAGACAATCAACAAGAAACCTGAAGTTTTCAATTCGAAGCTTGATTTGGCACAATCAAGCAACAACCCTGATGCATTGGACAGAAGTAGGTGCAAATACACAGAAAAGGAGCTGAAGGATTTGTTTTATAAAAAGTTTGAGTGGTTATACGCTACAGCTAAAGATTGGCTGTTGAAATTAGGGTACCGTACGGCAGAAGTAGAAACAGCAATACTAAGTGCTGGATATATTCATGGGCGGATGGATATTCTTAATAATATTTTGATGAATTCAATTTCTTTTATTGAGAAAAGAGTTGAACCACCAAGCAATGCTTTCAAAGACATGGGTGGGCTATACCATGCTATGCTAGAAAGTATGGTTGTATCTTTCCAGCAGACTCGCCCAGATTTGAAAAGGTCCGACGCCATGTGCCATCTTTTAGAGAGGAGCTGGTGTTGTGCTCCATCAGTCACCCGAGCTTCTATTTTGGAGAGTGAGAATAGTAGCCACAGTAAAAATGAAGATGCTGAAGCCCTTGGTCAATACTCTGCTAAGAGAATCCGATCTCAACTTAATGCTGATCCATCATTAAAGAGGGTCGGGATTATGGAAAGGGTCAATTTCACGCCGGAATTAGAATCTTATTTCAGGTGGAATGTCCTTAGTGTTGCAGATGAAATGCGGCGGAAACTTGGCATTCCTGTTATTGACAGTGGCACAACAACAGAAATTTCTGATACAGTGAGCTCTGACTTCCTCACAGAAGTTTCCTATGAACCAAATGATGCTCGGATAGCCAATTTGTTAAAAGATATTGGAGAACTGCAAGAAAAGGTGAAGGACCGAAAATCATGGGCTCAGAAGAAAACGATAGATATCGCTAGAACGCTAAGCGAAGATCTCCTGGAACTTAAGTTGTTAAGGATGGATAAAATGGACTTGGAAAATAAGAAACGAAATGCTGAAAAATCACAGAAACTCAAAATGCTGGAGATCAATGAGAGTAGATCATCTCTCCAAAACATGAATCGTGAATTAAGTTTCAGCAGTGATGATATGGGAAGGCTGAGGATTAAAAATGCCCAAATTAGAGCCGACACTGAAGCACTCAAGCTGAACCGCACTGAGTCTGATATGGAGGTTGCAGATATTCTGAAGCGAGAGAGAAAATGCGTCAGAAAACTTTCCGTTGTTGAGAAGCAGAATTGCAACTTGCAGTCACAGTGTCAGGAAGAGAAACAGACGATGCTGCAGCTGGAGCTAGAGTTGCTTCAAGTTGAGAAAGACACCAAGGAAGACGAGGTGCGTCATTCAATTGATTATATCAACTAATTTACGTACATGAATTAATTTGTCCTCTCTTTTGCGTTTCCATTCTTTCCCTAATCTTGCAAAATTTATCTGCTAGATATATTTCTGGCAAACATATAGATCGGGAAACTTTAATAGTATCACTTGGAAATAACTGTCTTAGGATTATTCACCACCCCCCCCCCCCCCACCCCCCCACACACACACTGACTCAATTAGTGTCTTTGTTATGCTTTTATCACCATTATCATGAGAACATATGAATTAATTTTTTTTGTTTGTTCTTAATGATTCAATTTCTCTCCATTGTTTTTATATAACTCAAATATGTATTTGAAGTTCGTGAAGTTCTATTTGAGATTATCTTCATTCGTCAAGTTTGGAGCTTTTTCTCATTGTGTTACTTTCTTAGGACACAATTGAATTACTAACATTTTCTACCAAATCATTTTAGTGATTAATAAATGTTATTAAATTATTTATATTAAAGATATTCATAGGAATAGTATTAAATCTTAATTAAATAACAAACTAGTTAATAAATTAGTGATTCTTATAATATTTGACTTTGTAGATTCATTCTAAAATTTATTTATTTTATGAAATTAAATTTACCACTTGTATGCAATTGAAGAGAGTTATAGATTTTCATAATACGCAGATCTGCACTTCTTTATAATATGACAAAACAACACTTATAATATGAATTATTTCAAAAAATTAATTCTTTCAGGCATGGAAACACTGTATCGAGAGATTAGTGTCTTTGGACATGTAATACGATAGAGATGTTTAAGGTAGTTCCTGTTGTAAAGGAAACCTTACATATGCTATGATAAATAACTAAATGCGAGTTTTGCTTTGCATCTTGCATAGTTAGCAAATGCGATTGCGGTAAAGTATATTCTTTAGTATTCAAGGATACAAGACTAAAGGATACAAGAGTATATACTAGTTTACCAGATAGATAGTCTTAGTACGACTCAATAGTTAATGGTCGAGTAATAGTAATGTTAACACTTTGGGAGATTTATTTCCTATGGCAGTGAAAATGTATAGTGGGAAATTTGTGCAATGTTCCACTTGCGTATTTGTAAATTATGGAGACTAATTTTGTTGAATTGTGGTTTCTTGTATTCATGTTTTAAGATAAATTGAAAATTCTATTTAATGATACTTAAATACAACTAAGACCAAATAGAATGAGTGCAATAAAATATTATCATCATAACCTAATGCGTAAGAAATGTAATTCTAAATTACGCATCGCTTCCAGGAGTTGGAGAATGTGTTAAACTCAAATTTAGTTACAAGACTTCACATGTGAGTTGTGCTTTCAAATTAGCCTCTCTTTAATAGTGGAAATGATGTATTAAACGTGTAGAAGAAAGGTTCTTGTCGTCATAAGATTTATTCAAGTTCTTTTTGGATTGTTCATTTTAATGATAATTATCATTGGACGAATCATATTTTGTTACGAAGCTCGGAGCTAGTATATGTTATCGACTTATATCTAGTGAACGAAGGCCAAAAAGATGAATTAAGGAAGCAACAAATATTTGTAGATTTACCACTCAAAACATGTTTTAATATTTTGGGAAAATACATAAATGGCAAACAAAAATTTCGACTAGTATTTAAAGTTTTCGTATTCGGAACATTTTCGGAACGCAATAACATTACAAAGTTGACGTGTTCGTGCTACACAAAAATTGATGTATGAAGATTGATGGAAACATACATAGCAACAAAAAAAGGCTTCTCGCAAAGAAGATTTTCGTCGACAAATGAAATATAATTAAAATGACATGTTTCCTAATCATATTAGGGAAGTTTAGGCTTGAAAAGCTTATTGGCAAATTTCCTTATAGCAAACGTTAACGAAAGTTACGTTTTAAGTTATGCATGAACAAGTTAGATATTTAGGAAGTACTTTTTCCTTAATTCCACCGCGTGGTCTTTACCACAATGTTATAGATTAATATTGCCATAAAGGTAAGAAAACGAAGATACATTTTGCTCATCACAATCAAACCTATTTTGATGAAAATTTGATTGTCTTCATACTTAATGACGACCATTTCATATGAAATCTAGAAACCAATATTCAAGCCTTGAAGTTAAGTTTATGAGCAATCATTATACATTAGGAAATCATTCCCTTTTAAATGGAACATTACTAAATTCCATTATCTCCTCATCTATTACACTCAACTCTTGGTAAGAGCTCTATTAAAATAAACGCTTAAAACTTGTTGATATAAATTTTTCTCTTCATCGCCCACCGTAACCTAAACATTTCTATTTATAGGAAGCAAGTGGGCGTGGAAAGTAGAATGAAATTTTCGAATTCGACTGCCATGCAAAAAAAAAAAAACATTGTTTTATATTGTAGGTGGATAAAAAAAAATACAATTTCCAAGTTTGGCTGATTCTAATCCATTTTTTTTTATAAATGGAACAAATATTTCATTACGATTCCAACGTTTTGATTTTGGGTTTTTTTTTCAAAAAACATTTGGAACATTACTAAATTTAGTTTTCACTTCCGAAATTTTTTGGAACTTTTCCAAAAACGCTAATTCCTATTCATCCGGCCCATATGTTCCCTAGCGGCTTGTTAACAAATATATCCTCTTCTATTTACATTGCCCTCTTTAGCTCTCTTTTCTTACCTTAAAACATTCTCAATCGTTTTGCTTGATTTTTAGTTAATCAGTTCATTAGCTTGTATTTAATGTTTGAGAGCCTGCTTCTGCTTCTTAACTTGTAGATAAGACATCTTTATATATTGTAAGACACATTTTAGTCATATATGTTCGCTGGCTACTACTTGCGCTTGTCCTCGCTTGTCCATGTTAATCACTTATAAGCCATTTAAACTTTCTTCAGACTCTACCAATATGGGATACCATAGTCTTTCATATGCCTATTACTTTTTTTATTTGTCAAAGATTTTACTCCACTTCATTGCCATGGTCATAAAGTGCAACTAATGTTAGAAGTGAGCTATAATACTCAAAATTGTCCCATTTCCATTTTGGTGGTCATATTCTTTTTTTTTTTTCCGTCTCGCTGTTCAATGAAGAAAAGAAAAATGTTATGGTGCAAAAGGTTCAAACTTGGATTTTGTATATTGCTAAAATTCGCTGCTCTGTGACAGTCATGTTGGATTCTGAATTTATTGAATTGATAAGGCAAAAACAACACTTATGGTGAAGATCTAAATGTCTTGTTTACATCTTTAAGAAACTTGTGTATAGTTTTTAATAATTGATGATCAAAATCTTCTATATATGTTGAAATGTGCTTCATGAGTTAACTTATTTCAAAACAATTTACTGTATGATTTTTTTGATTCTGTAGTTGGTAACTTACTATATGGATGGAACTATATATGTAGATATGACATTGCTCCATGGATTTCTAGTACTTACCGGAGAAGTCTGAATTTCCTTTTGATTTCTATCTGCAGGTGAGTTGGAGACAGAATATTAAGGAAAAGGAGTATATGCTTGCCATTCGCGGTGAAGAAATTCGAACAGCTGAGATTCATAAAGCCAATTCAAGAGCCGAATTGACAAAATTGCGCCAAAAAAGGGAGATGGAAAGTCAGCTAGGAAGGGATGACTTTCAAAGACTAGAAGATGAGCTGTCCCGTCTCCGCGTGTCTCAGCAAATGCGAGAGAGTGGAGATTCCTCGTACGAGGATGCTGAAGCAACATCCTCAGAATCAAGTGCTCCTATTGATTCCTCTGAAAGAAGTATTAGGCACTGGATATGCATGATGTGCTTGGAGAATGAAGTGTCTGTGGTTTTTTTACCTTGCGCACATCAAGTTCTTTGCTTTCCTTGTCATGAAAGGAACTTGAGTACAGTGGGAGCACAGTGCCCATATTGCCATGTTGGAATTGAAGAAAGCATCAAAGTGTTTGGTCCAAGCTCCTAAATAGTCCAGAATTTCAGGCAAGGAAAATTGGTGTAAAATTCATTGTATTGCTGTTTAAACTATTGAAGATGGAGATGGAGTAGCCGTGTTTCAGACATCAAATGGTAGCATATTTGGTTAATTGAGCTGTCTGCATGTTGATTATTGTGGACTTGTTAAAAATGAAAGCTCGACTGTTGGTGTTGGCAAAGAATGCAGGTAATGTGATTCACTTTCTTGGCCTATATTCAAAGACAAATAGTAACTGTTCACAGTCCAAAAAAATCTACAGGGACCTAAAAATTCAGTAGCTATGTTGTTGCTACTGCCAGAGTGGATAATAAACTGACAAATCGATTTTAACAGAATAAAGCCTGGTGTCGATGCTGAGGGTGGGAGATGGCAAGTTGGGAAGAGAGTATGCAGAGAGCGGACATTTTGACTAACTAATTTTGAGAATTAAATCGGAGTTTCCTTATGATAATGAGAGTCTGCAGAGAGTAAAAATATTATAATTTGTTCGGTTTTGTTAATCTTGTTTTCCATGTCTTCTTTCCTCCATTGCTCTTGTACATGATTTTGATTAAATATACGACTTTAATGACCGACTAGTAATGTTTTCATGTTTAGCATCTCCTAATTTAGTCATAGTAATTCGTATCTTATTACTCATCTTTTTGGAAGTTTTCTATATATTCACCGAATATTATTTCTTCTTGGGTTTGGGAGAATGCTGCAGTTTGAATGGTTCAAAAATGAGCATAACAGGATTTCTATTCTGATTTCTGGTGAAACTTGTCACCTCAGTTATTCCAGAAAGATGCCTAATTAGGGAAAGAAGCACAGCTGAGTCAATGATTGGAGTTTCCTTTTAATTGTTTGTGATATCAAATTTTAAACCCCCCCCCCCCCCCAACTAAATTCTTCAAAGAAGAAAGATAAGATATTGGGTTCGACATAGTTTAGGTTGTAAACTAGAGGTCACAATTAGAAATTTAGGTTGACTAATCTGCATTGACAATTTGGTTGTCCGTATTTTTACTAAAACAATTAGAAATGAGTATCACAAGTTAACTAACTTCACTGAGTCCTATAATAAGCCTTTAAGATGGATAGGACAGGGTGGAGGCTTGGGCAATGCGAAAGATCGTCGGATATAGGTGAAGTCGAAGGTAACTGCACCCATAAACGTGTAAACGAGGTTGAAACAGAGGTTAGTATATTTTCTTCTTATATTAACATTTTGTTCGAGTATGATACGAAAACCGCTGAATGGTTGAACTGAATTTATCTTTCTCTGTTTATTTTATTTTTTCACAACTTCTCTAACAGGTTATTATTTATATGCAACATAGGCATACACAAAATGTATTTGAAAGTTCATATAAATAATCCCATTATCAATAATTAAGTATGTGTTGCAGATCATCCTTATCTCACACTCTCGCTTGTTTCACCCTTGCAAGTACTCGACCACAAGCGTGCCGGTTTAAACGGCATTCTGCTAAAAAGGTTATTTCCTCTTTTATCAACTCTTGATTACTTCAGAAATGCAGGAGGTTAGTTAGTAGGTATATAATTCAGATATACATAATATTACCGGTGCGAGTGATATACCAACATATATGCAGACAGGATAAATGTTATTGTACTGCTTGTTAGTAAAATATGTTCCCACTATGAGTTGTCATTCCTCATCGAGATACCTTAGCCAAGAGAGGATTATGCATAATCTGAATTTGCATAAAATCAAGAATTGGTATGCACACTGTTCCCAGTATTTAGTTGTTAAGAAAACACTGATATTTTTTTTTTCCTCCATTGACCTTATGATGTAGATTGGTATTCTGTTCATATCGCCCCAATTTATCTTACCTATCTCACCTAGTACTTCAGAAAATCTAATTTTGAAAAAAAAAAACAAGAAAAAAACTCATTTAGAGACTAGTTTATTCTATTTTGATGAAAGTCTACAAATTGATATTGTTTTATTATTTATTTTAGTGAATAAGCCTACTAATTAAAGAGTTTCAAGGATCATAATTTGCATAAAGTCTACAAATATTTATGTTTTTATTTTTATTTTTTTGAATACGCCTAAAAGAAAGATTAGGGCTGTCCGCGACATATAGCCCACCCTCCTATTAATTATTGGCTCTGCCACTGCATGTATGCCTGGTGTGTGCTCATATTTATGAAAATTTTCTATATATGTCATCAGATTACTGTGCATTAAATTTGACCTTATCTTGTTTCTAACGTCCTCGGCGTTCTCATCCGGAGGGATACAGAAAATATTATTGTTATATTGTATTATATAATAGAAAAAAGTAAGTAAAATTTTTGAAAAAAAATAATTTTTTGGAGAGGCAATGGCCCCTCCAAAGCACGCCTCGGTTACGCGCGTGTGGTGCACATATTTACGAAAATTGTCTATATATGTCATCAGATTACAGTGAATTAAACTTGACCTTATCTTATTTCTCACGTCCGCGTCATTCTTATCTGGAACACGGAAAATCTTATCGTCCCATTAAATGAAAGGAGATATTTTTGCCTATATATATTGGTTTTCTACATTGTCTCTCTGCAACTTTCGGTTTGTTATTTATTCAGTGTTAGGTTAAGAGCGGATGCTTATAATCTAAGCAGTCACTTCTTCTTTACTCGTGGAGGAGCAGTTGACCGGAACCTTGCCATCGGAGACCTGTCCTGTAAAAATCTGGTAAATGATTAGACCATACAATCTGCTTTTGATAAATGTAACTTTTTTTGTGTGACCTCTCATTCATTTTCAATTGAACACATTTATGATTCAGCGGTCCTTCCGATCATAAATTTGGGGGCGCGAGGGGTTCTTCTAAATTTGTATCTTTATCTATCTTGTAAGGATTTAAGATGTGGTGATGGGATGGAAAAAGGTAAAACCAAAAGATCTGTGTAAGAGCATTTCTTTATGTCAATACTTCAACCATTTTCTTTATAGATCTGCATAGATGTTATTCTTTTTGTTATGGATTAATAACTAAAAAAACAAATTTGGAAGTGACATTTTTCTTCTTTTTGTTATGGATTATTACTACATTTTTCAATGTGAAAAATAACTTCCAATTCTGATTCAAAAGATTGGAAATCTAAAAACTCGTTCCGTTTCAAAGCTTCAGAAATTTCAGAATGTTGGAAATCTTGTCACCCTTGGATTAATTTCCAATTCTAATCCAAACATTTTCTTGGAATTTTGGAAACCGGAACGAAAAATACTGTTCCAAATTAGATGTTTTCGGATCGGAATCGGAGGAATTCGAAAATTTCATTACGATTTCCATCTAGTTGTGATGCAAATCAAAATTTTAATAGGACGCCTTTGTAAGACCTAATTTGTTGATGGCTTTTGAGTCTTGAACAAGAAGTCTTTTTCTAGTATCGATGCCTGTTTAGAATTCTTGATAGTACCCAGCTTTGATTTCACAGAATTCAGGCATACTAAACAGGGTTTTCCAATTTCAGAATTCAGGCAAATTTTGATTTCTCAGAAATAAACATGGTATATCTATTTCTCAGCTATATTCATTTTACAGTTTGCAGCCATGGCTGGTTCAATGGGAGGTCAATACTCGAAGAGCAAAAGAAAATCTAAATCAAACAAGTGTGACAAATCCAACATGAAGCCTGAATGAAGTCTTCAGTTCAATCGGGCAACAATCCTGATGAACCAAAAGACAAGAATCCTCAGTCAAATTATACGCAACACCTCGTGCACCTAACATCGATCGAATCGAAACTGCAATGAACTAGGTAATGAGAATTCAATATATGTTTCTTGTAAATTGGATGTATAGGGCAGTGCTAATGTTTCTTCTTCCACCACAGTTGGAGGAAGTTCGTTGAGATGAAAACGATGTTGGCTGTTTACAGAAGTTGATGTGGTTTGAATGGCACTCCGGCGACCTCAACAGCCACCAGCTCCATTCTGACCTAGATCCATATATAGTATATACTAGCTAGTGAGAGGTATATACCGAGACTCAAATTGCCCAAATTACACCATGCTGACACTGAAGCATTTAAGTTGAATGGATCCGAGTCTGTGAAGGAGGTGGCAGAAATTCTGAAGAGAAGAGATAATGCATCAGAAAACTTTCCGACTTTGAGAAGCAGGTTAGCAATTTGCAGTCACAGTGCGAGGAAGAAAAGCAGAGGTTGCTGCCAGCTGGAGCCAGAGTTGCTTCAAGCTAAGAGAAAAGCTGAGGTACGTCATTCCATTGAAATATATCTACTAATTATCTATGTGAATGCTGATTGTCTTGGTAATTATCTTATAATTATGAATTTACTTTTCCTCTGTTTTGCATCTAATCTCGCAAATTTTATCTGCTAGACATATTTTTCACTAACATATAGCTTTATCATATATTTATTCATGATTCCAGTTCAGTTATATTCATTTTACATTTTACAGCCTCTGGCTCTGGCTCTGGCTCGTTCAAAGGGAGGTAAACACTCGATGAACGAAGGCAGTTTCTTAATCGAATAGGTCTGGCACGTTGAACAAAGATGGCACATTTAACAAAGGAGCCTGAACTATTCAGTTCTAAGTTTCCTTCAGCACAATCGAGCAACAATCCTGATGGAACAAAGGATTTAAAAGACAAGAATCCTCAGTCAAATGTAATTCAAAGATTCGCTGTTGAAATCTGGATATAGTACGACAGAAGTAAGAAACAGCAATCTTAAGTGCTGGGCATATCCATGGTCGGATGGATATTCTCAATAATATTTTGACAAATTTAATCGCTTTTAATGAGAAAAGGGTTGAACCAACAAGCAAAATTTTCAAGAACATGGATGAGTTATACAAAAGTATGCTAGAAACCATTGTTGGATCTGCTATAGACTCCGCCAGACATGCAAAGGTCCGATGCCATATGCCATGTTTTAGGTGGACGCCCTTTGTCCGTATTCTGCTAAGAGAATTCAATCTGAATTGAATGCCGATCCATCATTAAATAAGGGCGGGACTATGAAAAGTGAGAAACTGTATGCTGAAAATCATATACGTTGAAGCTAAAAAATGCTCAATTTAGAGCCGACACTGAAGCGTTTAAGTTGAATGGATCCGAGTCTGAGAGGGAGGTGGCAGAAATTCTGAAGAGAGGAAAATGCATGAGAAAACTTACCGAATTATATCTACTAATTATCTATGTAAATGCTGGTTGTCTTGGTAATTAATTTAGTTTTCGTCTCTTTTGCATTTCCATTTGGTTCCCTAATCAAATTTATTTGCTAGACATATTTCTGAGAGAATCATTCCCACTTGTAAAAAACATGTCTTATTTCCTGTATTTGGATCTCATTGCACAAAAAAGAAGAAAAATAAAATAACAGTCCTACTATGGACTACTTCTGTTTCGTATTTATTTTACACAATATCATTGAGAATATCTCTGCAGTTATTTGCCCGATTCTTCTCTCTCACCAATCCCAAATTCCGGGGTGTATTTTCTTCACTAATACGAGTTTTATCGATTTTGGTTAATGACCAGTGACATTTTCATCCGGTCTTAACAATCCTTGTTGTCTGCGTCATTTTTTCTCTTTCTCGAAGCTCCAAATTCATGGTAAGTTCCCTTTTCTCGTATTTTGATCAGTATCAACAAATTTCAATGTAGTTATGTTCCTATATAGTCTTGCACGTCGCAATTATGTTTTATATGCTCCTGTTTGTTGTCATGTTGTTTGTGTGTTTGTTATGCGTGGAATTCGATTCTAAAAGATTGGAAGTTTTTTTGCGGTGTTAGGCCTGAATAATCGTTTTTAAATTGCATGATAAGCAGCTGGTTTTTCTGTGTATCTTACAGCGAGCAAACATTTTAACTAACTAGTTCTGAGAATTAGATCAGATTTTCCTTCTGATAACGAGAGTCTGCAAAGAGTACAAAAAAATTATCATTTGTTCTGTTTTGTTAATATTGCCTTCCATATCTTTCTTCTCTGAATTCCTCTTGTATACGATTTTGATTATATGTGACTCTAATGATACATTAGAACTTGTTTTTTTTTTTTTTTGTGTCTTTTATGGATGCATAGAAATTCATCACATCAATTTTTCTGGGGTTTTCGAGAATGCTGCACACGTACAGAGGTCAGTAATTTTTCTTCTTATTCTTTATTAATCTTTTGTTGCACTCTTTTGTTTCTTCTCATTGTGATTAAGTGTCAAACTATTTCGGAAAACAGTTTAGCAGGTTTCATAATTTCAACCCTAGATTTCATTCTCACTTACTCATAATGTCTTCAGTCATAATATACAACACTGGCATACACAATATAGAGGAGGTTCGATTACTAAAACATTTGACCAAAACATTTCTTTTCTGGAGGGGCAATGGCCCCTCCAAAGCACGCCTCGGTTACGCGCATGCGCACATTTTTACGAAAATTGTCTATATATGTCTTTAGATTACCGCGCATTAAATTTGACCTTATCTTGTTTCTAACGTCCGCGTCATTCTTATCTGGAACGCGGAAAATCTTATCTCCCCATTAAATGAAAGGAGATCTTTTTGCCTATATATATATTGGTTTTCTACATTGTTCATCTGCAACTTTCATTTTGCTATTTATTCAGTGAGTGAGAATTAGAATAGGTTAAGAGAGTAAGCAATCACTTGTTCTTTACGAGCAGTTGGCCAGAACCTTCCTATCGGAGACTCGTCCCGGAAAGATCTGGTAACTACTTAGGCCGTAGATCTGCTTTTGATAAATTATATTTTATTTTTCCTAATTCTCATTCATTTTCAATTGAACGCATTTTTATTTTGTTTTTGCATCAATTATCAATATAAATATGATTTACTGGTCCTTCGATTCCATAACTATTAGACATAAAATATTACGTTATTTATTTATTTTTTTCGGGAATGGATTTCGTAAAAGTTTTTTCCTCATCTTGAAACGGTTTATGATGTGGTACGAACGCACTTCTTTATGTCAGTACTTGAACCAATTTTCTTATAGATCTGCCGATATTTTTTCTTCTTTTCTTATGGATTGTAACATGTTTATTTCTTTTGGAAGTGATTTTTGTTTTCAATTCCGATTTCTTAAAAAATGGAATCGGAAAAATCAAGCTTCAGTAGTTTATGAATTTCGGAAATCTTGTCACCTTTATGATTTTGAAATAAATTCAGAAAATTTTGAATTGGTTTTGGAAATATTTGATTTAAAAAAAAAGATATAGATAATGTTCCATCTTGTGTATCGATGATGTTTCATCTTGTGTAAGTAATCATGATTTTTATTTTCAGTCGCATTCGTTTTACAGCCAATGGACTGTAAACACTCGAAGAGCAAAGGAGCAAATCAAATGGCACAACCAATAAAAAAAGCCTCGAGTATTCGATTCCAAGTTTGCTTTGGCAGAATCGAGCAACAATACCGATGGATGAAAGAATATCAAGGACAAGAATCCTCAGTCAAATATAACTTACAGATTAGGTTCAAATATGCTGAAGCCGAAGATTCTTTACTGAACTCCGGATATAATACGACAGATATTATATTCATAAGTGCTGGGCATATTCATGGCCAGGGGAATCTTCTGAAGAATATTCCGATAAATATCGAGAAGCTTTCAAGAACATGGGTGAGTTATACAAAGTTATGCTAGAAAGTATCGTGCAGACTCGCCCTTGGTCCGTATTTCTGCTAAGAGAATTCGATCTGCATTTGAATCCTGAAATCGATCATTAAAGAAGGTCGGGTTATGAAAAAAAGGGATCAATTTTTCACGCCTGCGTCAGAATCTTATTTCACGTGGAATGTCCTTAGTGTCCATGAAACGACAAATCGAGGGAAATTCAGATGAACAGAAAACTACTGCTCAGAGACGTACTCAGAAGAAAACGAGAAACTGGATGCTGAAAAATCACACGTGGTGAAGCTGAAAAATGGTCGAATTAGAGGCGATACTGAAGCGTTGAAGTTGAATGGATCCGAGTCTGAGAGGGAGGTGGCAGAAATTCCGAAGAGAGAGAAAATGAATCGGAAAACTTAATGAATTAAATCTACTAATTATCTATGTAAATGCTTGACTGTATTATTTGTAATTATTTTAGTTTTCCTCTATTTTGCATTTCCATTTGTTTCCCTAATTTCAGAAAATCACGTACTCCCACCTTGTAAAAAAACACGTCTTTAGGCGATCGGATAAATGTATGTATTATTAAAATTTGAATCTCATTTGCACAGAAATAACAATTCTGCTAGGCGATTGCGCTTGTTGCTTGTTCTATACTCTGATAAAACGACACTTATATGTACATTACGGAGACTTGTAAATTTGATTGAATGTATAGTTCTTTTATTTATATGTTTATATATTAGCAGAATATGAAATTGCTCCGTAAATTCCTAGTAATTTATCGGAGAAGTTTGGATTACTTTTTTTTCTGAATTTCCTTTTGATGTCTATTTGCAGGTGAAATGGAGACAGTAAATTAAGGAAAATAGCGTACGTTTGTCTTTCTGGCTGAAGAAATTACAACAGCCGAGATTCATAATGCCAATTCAAGAACCGAAGAAAGAATCAAGGTGTTTGGTCCGAAAATTATTCGAATGGGTAAATTACACACACACCCCTGAGGTAAGCTTAAATAACTGTAAGGTCCCTGTGGTATCGATAATTACATTCACCCCCCTGAAAGGTAGTTAAAAACTCTAACGGGATAATGCATTGTATACATTATTCCAATAGGGTTCTAATGGACTATTACTTTTAGCTAGTTGTGGAGATAACATAGAGTTATGGGGAGTTATGGGGTGACCTGGCTCCCCCAATATTTTTTAAATCACCCATAACTCTTAGTTGTCTTCACCACTTCCTGAAACCAATAGTCCATTAGAACCCTATCGGAATAATGTATCCAATGCATTATCCCGTTAGAGTTTTTAACTACCTTTCAGGGGGGTGAATGTAATTATCGATACCACAGGGACCTTACAGTTATTTAAGCTTACCTCAGGGGGGTGTGTGTAATTTACCCTATTCGAATTGCAGGTACGGAAAACCGGTGCTGAATTCATGGGATTCGTTGTTTAATCTGTTTAATATGGAATGTGTTTCTGTCAAGAACACTTAGTTTTATTCCTGCATGCATTTTGAACATCATGGACATGGAAAAGGTAAAGCCCGATTTGTTCGTGCCGAATGGAAAAAGATTGCAGACTGTGTGCGATACGAAATAATAAGTTCAAAAACAAAACTTGCCATTACAAGATGCATAAAAAAAAACCATTTAAAAAAAAAACCATTACTAAATAATGTAGTCTCTTATGTTAATTAAGCTTAATAAAAAGGTGCTGTATTTCTGCTGTCAGCACAGCTTAATTAGCAGAAACCCTTCTGATTCTTCCGAGGCAGTTGTCCTTTGGCCTCGTATGCGGTAAGTACATCAACGGACTAGCCGGATTATGCTGTTCAAGCCTGTCGAATAAAATTAAAAAAAATTATGAAATAATATTTGAAGAAAAAAAAAAAGAATCTTGCAAAGAATCAAGAAAAAACAGAGGGAAGAAATGGATGAAAGTGTAATAAACTAATTATAATAACTCACTCGTAATTGAGAAGAAAATGGTGAAGGAAAATCGAGATTTCGAGCTTTGCAAGATCATTTCCAGGGCACAATCTGCTTCCAGCACCAAAAGGAATGAAATTCCCTGCTTTTGGTGTAAATCCCTACAATCGAAGATTTGCATGATTCTCGTATATATTAAAAATAAAAAATAAAAAAAATAAAAAATAAAAAAATTATATTAAAACTCACATCCCATCTGGAAGGATCAAACTTCATTGGTTCGATATACGTTTCGGGATCGAAGTGCACACTTCTAAACCACACCAAGACTTTCCATCCCTTAGGAATCGTGTAGCCTAAAAAACAAAATGCCGTATTTAATCTCATTAACTCTTTTTCGCTGCTAAATTATCGATTATAATATGTATTGTAAGTCGAACTAACGAAAAATAGAACTTCTAAAATTCGGAAAACGAGGAGTTGAGAATTTGCAAGCTGCAGTACCACAAACATTGACATCTTTCTTCGCCTCTCGAAAAACCATCAGAGAGAATGTGACCACACGAAGAGTTTCATCGATCACCTGCGAAATTATTACATAGCAACGCGTTTTTTTAAACATATATAATTAGTCGTAATAGAAAAATAAAAAAAATAAAACTAAAAACACACCTTAGAAAGATACTCCATTTTACGTATCTCTTTCAAAGTCAAACCTTTTTGATCAGCCGGTCTGTTTCTCACTATCTCCTCTTGCTCAGCCTGTAATTCATAATATTTTATCGAACGTAAAACAATAACTACTAATCAAAATATCAATACTACATATAGATACATATATAAATATATATATATATATATATATATATATACCTTAGCTCTTTTGAACACATCGGGATTCTTTTGCAGAAAAACAGCGGCCCACATAGTAGTGTGTCCGGAAGATTCATGGCCGGCATTTAGGTACATAATCAAAACGTCGATTATTTCTTCGTCGGTCAATTTTCGACCGTTTTCATCTTCGGCACTCAAAAGAGAATCCATCATATCTTTCCTTGCGGTCGACGGATTTTTTCTCCTCTCCTCCCTTCGCTTAGTCACCACAGCTTGTAGTACTGCCACAAGATTTTTACGCGCCTGAAATAAAAAAATAAAAAATAAAAAAACTAATATTATTTAAGCATAAAGAAAAAAAGGGTAAACAAAAAACCCATATAATGCAGTATTCTTACAAGTTCTTGTCCTAAAGTTGACAAAATATTTATGAATTTACTATATTTAGTACCCCTATATTATACCAAATTGCTAAAAAAACTCCTCGTGTTATAAATATTAGCAAAGAAAACCCTATGATGCATTTCTTTTAGCACACAATCCCCTAAACGGTGCATTTTTTCACGGGGTATTTTGCTAATAAAATTGAATTAGACTTTGATAATATTTATAACACGGAGGGTTTTGACAATTAAAATAAACTCAAGGGTGCTAAATGCAATAAAAACCCAAAATGTAGTTTTTATTTAAAAAAAAAATCGTACCTTAAGTGCGTTGTAGTAAACGAATCCCGGTATATTAATCGCCATAGCTCGAACTCCGTAATTCAATGCGGTGTACTCCTTCTCGAGGGCCGCACGCACTTCCTCCCCCTCGGTGCTAAGAAAAATATGCATAATTATCTTGAAAGTGAGTTTTCTTAGCTCCGTCAAGAACTCGATTTGCCCCATTTCCGACCATTCTTCGAGGGCAATTACGACATTTTCTTCGATGTATTTCATGTAGACGGTTAATGCTTCGTATCCGTTTACAGGGGCGGCGGTTAATTTCCGTAGCCATTTGTGCTCTTCGTCGTAAATTCCGACAAACGATTTTCTACCGATGAGATTTACCGTGGAGGATGGCCAGCCTGGCCTGAATGCTTCGTCGTCGGTTAGAATTTTCCGACATGCTTCTGCTGACGTGGCAATGATACTAGGATTGCCAAACATGTGCACTTTGTATAGTCCCGTTCGACCGAATCTGCAAAAGAAAAAATCGAAAAAAAAGATCATTAAATTTTATTTTATTTTATTTTAATGCTGCTATAAATTAGATAAAAAGAACAAAATCACCAGTTAAAAATTATAGGTGCACCTAACTTGGTAACATGTGATTTTTAATTTATTTATTTTTCTATATATGTAAGAAGGAATTATTTTTTTAATTTTTTTGGGTATTTCAATATCTAGACAACTAACATGCTTAATTCTTGTTGCTGGGATTAGTTTTCAATTATTTGCATTATTGAGAGAGGAGATTTTAAAGATTTTTTAAGGGAAAAAAAATCGGGCCCTGAGATAAGGTTAAATTACAAAAAAAACCCATCATATTTGGATAATTACAACCAACCTCTCAACTTCGTACTCTCTTATGAAAAAAACACCTCATTCAGTTGCTAAATTTGACACCATAAGGATAGGTGTGTAAAACAATACGTAGATGAGGGGTTCTTTTGTAATTTAACCTTAACTTGGGGGCGTTGTCGTAATTTGCCAAAAGAAAAGGATAACTAATTAGTTGAAACAACAGAAGAAATAGAGGAAAAATACAAAATAAAGAGTGGATGTCACCTGGAAACAAGAAATTTGGTAAGAAAGAGATATTTGATTTAATTTAAATAAATTGAGATTTAGACTGAAATGTCACATCCACCAAAAGCCTGAAAGTGACTCAATTTTATTATTGTTCTTAATAATTAAACACAATTAAAGTACCAAGAAACATTGTAATTGCAGATAATTATTAGCATATTTTTACTACAACATCATAAATAAAAAAATAAAAAAATACTGTTTCCAATAAAAATGGGAAAAGATTCAGTTTTTATTTCAGTTTATTCTTGGAAGATGATCATGCACCCCATTATAACTAATAGCTATATATACCAACAATTGAATAAGCTAGCTACTGCATGAGAGAGAGAGAGTTTTAGAGAGAGAGAGAGAGGGAGAGAGAGAGAGAGAGAGAGAGAGAGAGAGAGAGAGAGAGAGAGAGAGAGAGAGAGAGAGAGAGAGAGAGAGAGAGAGAGAGAGAGAGAGAGAGAGAGAGAGAGAGAGTTTTAGAGAGAGAGAGAGAGAGAGACCTGTGAATGAAGGAGGAGGTGAAGGAATCAGGATTGGAAGACTTGAAAGCAGAGAGGAAAGACAACATATTACCAATGAGAGGCCAACCCATATCACCTGGTGGTAGATTATACCTTATTTCATCTCCCAATTTTCTCTCATATAACCACTTATTTACACTCTTCGCCACCCACCACCCAACTATTACAATACCCAACAAACACCCCACAAACAATCCCAAACCCATGATCATTTAAAACCCAAAATAAAATAAAATAAACTTTTCAATATTTCAAGAAACTCAAACACACACACATATATATACAGAGAGAGAGAGAGAGAGAGAGAGAGAGAGAGAGAGAGAGGGAGTTTAATGAAAATGAGAGAAGAGAATCGAGGAGGAGGATTTGGTTTCAACAAAAAGAGGTAAAAGTTATTATGGTGTGAAGAGGTGATGGATATTGTTGAGTATAAATGGAAAAAAAATATGTGAGAGGACAGAGAGAGAGAAAAAAAAATTAAATCTTTGCCGGCTTAATTAGAAACTATTGATTTTTGTGTTGTTGCCTTAAAAGAAATGATTTTTTATTTATTTTTAGTAACAAAGCTATCTGCAGCTAATTATATAGGTGCTTTAGGTGGATATACAGTTTCATATAATAATTTGTGATATACGAGAAATGTAAACTGTATTGGGTTAAATTCGACCTGACCACAATTGCTAAGAAGTTGATATACAAACTCATTTGCTTCAACAGTTACGCACTTTTATGTTTGTGTAATTGTTGTTTCTGTCTTTATGCGACACATACAAAACCCCCACTCAAACTTACTAGACAAGATCAGGTGCAACACAATTGTGTAGCCAATCTCTTTTATTCTCTATTCAATTATTTATATCTTTTTTCTTTTTAAAAGTTACCGTCATCTTTGAAATAAGATTAAATTACAAAAAAAATCATCATATTTGGGTAATTGTCATCCTTGAAATAAGATTAAATTACAAAAAAAATCATCATATTTGGATAATTATAATCACCATTCAACTATAAATCTTCTTACACGTTCACCTCTATGGTGTCAAATTTAACAGAATTTTCAATATTTCGTGAAATGTTCTACTTTTTGTGTAGAAATTCAGTTTCTGATGCACCACAATCTGATATTTACAATCCAAGAGACACATCTTATGATCATCTTGTTTGAAAACGCGGGACTCGAATGGAGTAAAACGGGTACAAACTGGAGAATGTTCCACATATATAATCTAGAAGATTCCACTAAATTTAACATCGTTGTAGACGTGTATAAAGATTCATAATTGATGGGTTGTTGTAATTATCAAAACATGAAGGATTTTTTCGTAATTTGAATTTACCTCGACACGATGAGTGTAATTTACCCAATAAAATAAGATGTAACTATGTAGGTTTGAAATCTAAAACTAAATATGGTAATTTCTTTTTATGTTTTTCGAAATTTTTGAGATATAATCTTTTATGTTGGTTTTTTAATATTTATATTAAATTTCATAAATATTGTATTTGTAAAAAGTAGATCATATATATATGCATATGATTCATATGTTCATGAATATTTAATTTCAGCAGCGAAAAGGTTTAAAAGCAAATTAAATAGTGTATTAAGGAATTAGGTTCATATGTATGGATTCATATGCTCATGTTTTAAGGAATTAGATTCAAATAAATTATGATGGAGCATTATTCTTAATTCTAATTTTGAGTCGTCTTATTCTAAAGCGGCAATTTGCTATAGGTCCCTCTATATTATAATTTATGTGTGTAAATCCAAGTCAAAATTAATGTTTTAATAAATTAATAATATTTATTATGGCAAAAATACCCTTAATTAAATCAAATCAAATCCTCAAAAATCTCTCTATCAAAACAAATTTCCAAACATATCTCTTAACAAATTAATTCATAATAAAAATATACAATTTATTTTACAAACTCATACTCTAAAAACGCCACCGCAGCCCCACCACCGCCTATGATCCGGGAACTGCGACGCCTATGACTCCGCGAACTGCAAATAGCAAACTGAAAATTAGATTTTATATTATTGAACTACAAACAACAAAGTATCTATGATTTCGTCAAATGCAAACAGCAAACTGAAAAAACAAAATCCATAATTTGTATTACTGAATTACAAACAAAAAATTACCTATGACTTCGTCAAATGCAAACAACAAACTGAAGAAAAATATTCAGCAAAACTTGCATTATTGAATTGCAAGCAATAAACTACCTATATGACTTGGCCAAATGCAAACAGCAAACTGAAAAAAAAAATAAAAAAAAAATCAGCATCATTAAAAACATCAACCAAAAAATTGTTTATGGAACAATTTGCAAACAACAAAAACATTAAACAAAATGTTTGTAAAATGTAACTTAAGGCATACCTTGCAAATTGTAAACTAGAGGAATCGAATCTCAACATCAAACAACAAACGAAGTTAAACCAACCTGAAAACAAAAATTGCTAACAACAAAAACGATGGGAAGGTTCTACGTACGGGAGACACAATGTGAATTTTTGCTATGATTTTGATTTCTAATTTTTTTTTTGGGAGGGGATGTTTGTTGTCCTCTTTAATTATTTCACCAAGAAATCATCTCATAATGTAAAAAGATCCTTGGTTTTTCCTTCTCTATAATATTTCTTCATTAAGAAAAGAAAAAGAAAAAGAAAAAGGAAAAAAAAAAAGAAGCACGAGACACAGAGAGAGGTGTGAGAACGGAGATGGATGCAGAAGAAGAGATAGATGAGGAATTAAATATATGGGGGATTAACGTGAGATTGGAGAGAGATGATATATAAAATTTGTTTTCTTATTAATTGAGGGTATTTATGTATATATACTAATTATTTTAATTTATTTATATTAATTTATTGGGTTAAAGGACATATGCCTATATTCATCTAACAACTAGGATCTCTACCTATATAAGTCCAAAATAAGGGGTGTCTAGCAAATTTCCCCTATTCTAAATTCTAATTGTGAGAGTTAAGTAACATCCATATATATAGTAAGTCTATGTTGACTACAGTCATTTTAATTTGGAAGTCTAAAGAAATACAGATTGTTGTTGGAACGGGACCGGTTCGACCGCGGTCCGATTTGACCTCGGTCAAATGATTAAAACCAGGAACCGACAAACTGGTCAAAGAATTCGATTTTCGGCCAAAATAGCTCAAAAGAGTTGGTTATTTGTGGCTGGATATGAGCGAACCACCACGTAAAGTGTTGTGGATGAGCGGATTTGATCATGGGTGGTCGAATAGGGATGGCGGATTGCCGAATTTGGAGAAGAAATAATGGAAAAATATAAAGAGAAAGTAAAAGAAATATAGTAAAAAAAAACAGGATGAGGTGGATAAAAGTGAAAATTAAAAAATAAAAAAAAATAGTATTTTTAAAATATTAAAATTAATAAAATAAAATCAAATTAAAAAAATCCGATTGAATCGGTTCCACCTTATCGAACTATGACCCAAATGGTCGTCCGGTTCTACAGCTGGTCCGATTGTTACAACATTGTATATAACTAAGTTAGATATTGTGCAATGGCAAGTGATATTTTGACTAGTTAGAATCCACCAAGCATATCTTGGAACTTGTTCAAACTCACTTTGATTGCCTGCCACTAGCAATAAGTGAATACGCCCCTTCTTATCTTCTTCTATTTTGGTCCAACTAGTCATGTTTATTTGTTTTTCTTTTTTGATCATTTAAGTATGGATAAATAACACTTTCAACCCCTGTAGTTTGACTTTTATGCAATTGATCTCCTTATACTTTCAACATAGCATATAACCCCTTGTATTTTAATATAAACACAGAACCTTCTTTTACTTTCATCTTCCTAATGAGCATGATTATTTATTATGGGGAGATTATGCACTTATATTAGAAATACAAGGGAGTCACGTGCATAAAGTTCAAATTATTACAGAGAGTCATGTGTTTTTATTAAAAGTACAAGAGACATATGTGCACTAAACCCAAACTACAGGGTAGTTAAGCAGTGTTCTAAAAATCGGTCGAGGCGGCCGATTAATCGGTCTCCGAGGCGGAGGCGGTCCAAAACCTTTACGATTTTAGTGTAAAGGTTTGAAAAATCGGTTTTTTGCCTGTGAGGCGGTTTTAGGCGGTCTGAGTCGGTCCGAGGCGGTCTGAGGCGGTCAAACCTTTAAGGCGGGTCAAACTCGGTGGCAAAAAATCGGTTAAAAATCGGTTTTTTTTTTTTTTTTTATTTATTATTTATTTTTTTATTTTATAATTCAATATAAAAGTTGGATTTTAATAAAAAAAAATATGAGTTTATGCCTTATTTTGTTTATGTTAATTGTTATTGTTAAAGAATTAATGATGTATGCCACGAATGTTCAAGAATAAATGTAAATTAAAAAAAAATGTTTTTTTATTTATATTTTATAAGGATATTTATGTATTATGATCTTATGATTATTAAACTTTTATTATGTTATTAGGATATATACATGATGGAGATATAACTATGTTTAAATATCTTTTTACATATGTTTGGAGTATTTATAAATAATATTTAGAAATATATTATATTAAATTTAAAAAACCGATTTATTTCCGATTTATCACCGATTAATCGTGAGTCGGTGCCTGACCGACTCGGACCCGATTACCGATTTTTACAACATTGTAGTTAAGTGCTATTTATCCATTAAACATTGAAACATCAATTTGCATGTTTACATGGGTTTAAGTATCAAAAATTTATTTATAAGAATTCATTTAAATGTAATCAATTATTCGGTCACGTAGATGTTATATTGTTTATTGTACATATATATATGTGAACATGTATGCAACAAATATATACAAGTGCAGGGCTAGATATTACCCGATGTACTGCACCGAGTGTAATGTAAAACAAACACGCCTTTTCAACTCAACAGAAAACACTTGGGAAAATCAACTTACAGTTAAAAATCTCTGTAAATTAATACAATCAGACTAGAGAAATTCTATTAAATTAGCAAAATATTAGATTATTGAGTTAAGAGTTTAACACGTTCTCACCAATTTAAGCGAGGTTATTAATTTATTGAGGTTCTATTGTATATTTAGTCCAAATCTATTAACTTAAACCATCACAATTATGAACTATTTAATAAAAAAAATTAAAAAAAAAAAAGGAAGAGAAAAGAGAAACCATGCCTCAAAAAACAAGCAACTTTGAGAGATAGTGATGACTGATAGTGTCTACTTGTGTAGACTGCAATATACAAAGAAAGTTATTACAGTATTATAAGTAGTCAGAAGATTAGTCACTCAAAACATATCATAAATCCAATTAACTGAAACATAGTCAAATACACTGATCAGAAAGTATTAAGATATTTATCACAGAGGTTAAAAATCAATAGTAACCATTGCAAATCAAAACCTGCAAAACCAAGCTTAGCCAGGCAAAGTAGGAAGCGCTTTCACATCTGGAGAAGGTGAATCGGATATAGAGATCAGCTCAGACCTATATTTCTCGTCCCCATCGTGTTTCAGCGGTCGACTCACTTTCTCACCACCTGTATTGTTGTTGGTTGACTTTTCAGCAGTTGTACCCTTTTCAGGTACTCCGTAAGAAATCGAAATTAGTGACTCGCGAGTCACATCCTCGGACGGATCTTTGCGGGGTTCTTTCTTGTCCATGTGTGATATTAATCTGATCAGTCCTGCAAATACCAAATTTCAAATGGTGAAAAAGTAAAGAGAAAAAACTCTAACGAACCGGAAAAAAATAATTTGATTCGCGATAGCAAATAATGTGCATTCGTAACTGGCCTCGACTTTGTTCAAATTCGAAGCCGGGCATCGTTACTTGGGTAGATAAGCTCGATGACATCGGAACTTGTTCTACCTATCCAACCAAGGCACTTAGATCAGTTCGAATGTGAATATTTCTCTATTTTTTTTTTAAATTGGTTTCTGGCTACTCGATTTCTTGAAAAAAAAGGTAAAGAAAAATAATTACAAACAATATATATATTATCCCACAAAATCAACCGGTACTTGGTCGTTGCAGATAATCCTAAAAGATCGTCAAGAAGTACGTATAGGCTATAACCATTGTGATTTCCCAAGCCCAAACGAACTTCCACCAATTACCACAAGAACCATTAACATAAAATATAAAGAAATAAAGTTTAAAAAAAAACGAAGTGAATAGAATCCGGTAACATCTTATTAATCTAGTACAAGCTGAAATTTTCTTTAAATAGTTCAAGATATGTGTTAAACAAACAGAGCATACACAACAAACATATCTGCGTGTTCTAAATCAACTTCTAAGGTAAAGAACAGCCTAACACGTTTACCAATCGGGCGATGGCAATAAAAATCAAATCAATAATGTTTTTCAACACGAATTTTTCGTACTCTTAGCACACAGGCCATTCGGAAAAGAAGTTTCGAAATATAAACCGAAGCTAACAATCAATAGAGCTTGTCAAGAAAATGAAATTCGAGCTTTTACAACAAGTTTCAAGCATGAGCTTCTATTCACACAAACAAAATTTATATTTTATGAACACCGACCACACAAAAATCCAAGAAAAATCAAATCCAAATTGTAAAAGCCTTCAACATTCAGAAGAAAAACGGAGAACTCTCAAATCCAACAGCACCGCAAACTCTAAAAACACGTAATTTCTGCCGAAAAAAAAAAAAAATATATATATATATATATATATATATATATATATATAAGAAATGCTCAAATCTTCAACATAAATTGCATCAAAAAAATTATTTAAAAAAAAACTATGTGGAAATTACAGATGCAATTCAAATTCATCAGGAAATTCAAATCGACAAAACTTGAAAACCTAATTACATCAACACAGACACTCGTCCCAACAGATTCATCTCAAAAATCAGAAGGTAAGCTAAAAGTCAACACAAGTCAAACGCGTAATACTTGAAGAATCGGGGTAAGATTATAATAAACACATAGAACAATCAAAAATGAATTCATCGAAAATTTCATGGAGGAATCGAATCCAACTTTATTATTCGCACAATCAAGTAAAAAAAAAAAAAAAAAAAATCGGAGTGAATAAATGGAGAAAAATAGAAGATTACCTGCTTGGTGGAATTAGGAAGTATTATGAACTACAGTGGTTACTGTTTCTGGTTGTGGGTCATTCAAAATAGACTACGGTTGGTTGATCTACTTTCCTTAAATACGACGACGCTTCTAGAATTCTATTTTTACACTTTGCACCCTTGAAATTGAGCATTTTTTCACTTTACTCCCTTGAAAAATAATAAAAGCACTTTGCACCTTCAAAACATAATAAATCATTAACAATGCACCCTTAATTGAATAATAAAGGGTGCATTATGCATGATATATTGTGTTTCGAGGGTGCAAAGTGCTATTAGTTTGTTTCGATGGTGCAAAGTACCAAAATGGTATATTTCAAAGGTGCAAAGTGGTATTAAGCCAATAATGTGCGGTGTTATTTTCACATCTAAAGTATTGCAATTCACCACAAAAAATATATGAAATATCATAAATGCCCCTCAAATTCACCATTTTTTTTGTATTCGTTTAATCCTCTTGTGTTCTAAGTTATTTCTATTTTTTTTGCAATGACATAGTGACAAGATATTAAACTTCTATATCAAATGACATACATTTCTTTTTGTGGGGAAATAAAATTATATTAAGCCAAACTAGTTTATTGTAGAAGAAGTTCATGACCTTCAGTACAAGTACTTTTAATTTTTTTCTTAAAAAACTTGAATTTCGGCTCTGTTAATCTTTGGAGACGTTTTTATCTGACGAAGATATTGTTCATTTAAGATGGAGGGGGTGGGTTTTTGCGGTAAAGATTTCAGTGAAAAATGGTGGAGTTTTTTATAAATTTTTTAATTAGTTTAGTGGTGGACGGTTTATGAATTTGTACAAAATATAGGCGAAAGAAGAAAGGAGGTAAAATAGGAAATATATGTAATTTGGTGATGAGATAAGATACTTTGAGGGTGAAAATAACACGTATGTAAATAAAACGTAATGAAAACATAAAATGAGGCGATATGGTTTACACGGTCATTGAGATGTTACACCCGATGAAATACATCGGGTGATTTTTAACTATTAATATGGTGAAATAACTTTCTGCTAGCACACATACACATGAGTGTATAAGATTATGTACAGATCAACGATTAATAATCACCCAATTGACCAGAAGTGGCATACAATAAACTTGGTTTACATATAAAAGGGGGTTTGATTACAATTAAAATTGGTCATTTCAAGTCAAATTTATAATAACAAAAAAACATTGATCATGAAAATAAAAGGTTATATTCAATATTAATTAATAAGATATATTAATTTAAAAAAATGCCCATTCAGTTTTGGGCCTACAACTTTTAGGGTGAAAGGCCCATTTCTCAAGGCAGATATAAAGTGGGGTGGGTTGGACAGATACAACTTATTCAACCAATTATTAGTTATTTTTTAATTATCAATCTGTTAAATTTAATTAATATTGTAATCTACAAATTTAACTATTTTTATATAAAAAAATATATAATCTCAATGAAAATATTTTATGTAACATCATATTTTTATACTATTTTATGTCATTTAAAAAAGGGTAAATTACAAACACCCCCCTGAGGTATGGTCAAATTACAAAAACCCCCCTCTTGTTTGGATAATTACATCTACCCCCTTCAATTGTGATTTTTCTTACACCTCCACCCTTATGTGCCAAATTCAACATATCATCTATATTCCGTGGAATGTGCTCTAGTTTGTACTCGTTTTGTGTAAAATACAGTTTTCGATGCACCACAAACTGATATATACAAGCTAAAAAACACATATTATGATCATCTTGCTTCATAATGTAGAGTTCGAATGGGATAAAACGGATACAAAAGTGATAATATTCCATATAATCTCGAAGATTCCACTAAATTTGAGGAGTTGAGGGGGTGGTTGTAATTATCCAAACAAGAGGGGTGTTTTTGTAATTTGACCATACCTCAGGGGGGTGTTTGTAATTTACCCTTTTAAAAAACGATATTGCTATTCAAAATAATAAAAAAAAATATACACGATTTTCGAGCTGAAACATCATATTCAATTTGAGCCAACAAAAAAACAAATAACAAAATAGTGGAAATGCCAAAAAAATGTCACACTCACCGTAGTTCAAATACTTTAAACTCAATCACTCAACTTAACTGCACATCCAGTTGGAATTTAATTGACCAATCTTATCCATTAAATCAAGGGTATTTCCGTCCAACGATAATTGGCAGGTCAATTACATGAATTGGTATATTTCCCAATGTTTTTGTTTATGAATACATTAGTTTTCAGAAGAAAAAAAAAATAATTATATTACATCTCCTCTTTTTTTCTTTTAGCCCTAGGAGTGTTACTATATTGTTCAAATCCTTAATGAAAATCAATAAATTTGGAGGATTAGCTAAAGACCCTCATTCTTAATTTCAATAATACTAAATACATCAAATTTTTTACAACAATGAAATTACGTTTATCGTTCACTTCTAAAAAAAATCCTTGCATTTTTGTTGGTTAATTGTCACATAAAACAGTGTGAGGTGCGTCTGCGAGCGAACAATATATGACATACACACTAGTGAATCTATGTGGATGCGCTATGTTTACTGACTGAAATGAAGTTTTTATTAAACGGGGAAAAAAAATACAAAAATTCTAGTCCTTATTGATCATGATTGTCAATGTGTAGTGACTATTAGTCAATTTTATCTCTAATTAAAGTCAAAATTGATGTAATAATATTAACAAAACTAGCCTATTGTATTAGTTAATTTTGTCCTTAATTTGAGTCCAAATAGATGTAATAATAATAATAATATTAATTATGTAAATATCCTGTGTCCTTGAATTTCACACTTAATCCCAAACAGAGAAAGTAAGTTTATGAAAACACAGGTGCTGCAAATATGAAAAATGGAAGAGATTGACGCACAAACAACCAAGTTCCACACTGCTCCCTCTCTCTCTCTCTCTCTCTCTACACAAACTTTCTCTCTCTAAATTCACGTGCCAATCATAGACTTATCATGTGACGCCTCCGTCCCACTCTCTGCCTGGTGCTGTCTCTCTGTAATCATCCCCCTCCCCCTTCACACACACACACACACACACACAGTCGTTTCAACTCTCTTCTTCCATCGACTAATCATTTTTTAGTTCAGAGAAAGCACCTATATAGAAAAAACCGAGCTTTCTTTTTTTAACCCATAAACATGACTCAGTGAGTTAGTGAGTGAATGTGAGATGGGCTGTTTTCAGTCCAAAACTGCCAATGTCCAGTCCCCCGACCAGGACCCTTCGCTGCCCGACTCCAAACCAGATCTGGGTATTTCTCCTTACCCCTCTCTCTCTCTCTCTCTCTCTCTCTCTCTCTCTCTCTCTCTCTCTCTCTCTCTCTCTCTCTCTCTCTCTGTGTGTGTGTGTGTGTGTGTGTGTGTGGCAATCACTTGATATTTTGTGTGGCCTTTTGTTGTTCAAGATGGATTGTGTTATTGAACATTAGCATTTAGCAATGTCAAATTGGAGCCGTACTGCATATTTAATTTATTTATGATTGGTGCCCACATATTTATTTATTTATTTTTATGCACACGATCTGTTTGCAAAAATGCAATGCTTTTTTTTGGTTATTTTTTTTGTGATGATGACTATTGTGTGGTGATGAAGCAAATGGGGAGCAAGTAGATCCAGATCAAGTACCCGCATTCAGAGAATTCGGACTCGCGGAACTACGCGGCGCAACAAACGGTTTCAGCAGCGAGCTTATAGTTTCCGAGAGTGGAGAGAAAGCGCCCAATGTTGTCTACAAAGGTAAGCTTCGGAGTAATCGCCTCGTCGCCATTAAACGCTTCTCAAAGCAATCGTGGCCCGACCCTCAGCAGTTTGCGGTGAGTAATCTATTCGTTCATCTCAGCTTATGAACTAGTACCAGACATAATCGAGATGGAACATATAACTTCCATTCTTGTTTTTTTTTTTCGGTTTTTGATGATGCTGTTATGCTTCTAAGATGTATGTAATTGTGTATATATATTTACAGGCAGAAGCTGCTGGAGTAGGTAAGGTTAGGCATAAGAGATTGGTGAACTTAATCGGATGTTGTGCCGAAGGAGACGAGCGCTTATTAGTTGCTGAATACATGCCAAATGATACTCTGTCAAAGCATCTCTTTCACTGTATGGTTTCTTTTCATTTCTCGTCATATATTGGCAGACTTAATTGGATTTTTGTTTCGAATAAAATGTATTCTATTTTGTTGGAAGTATATATTTTTTTTTCCTGAAATTTCCCGAATAAACGAGTTAAGCATATAAACTATCAACCCAAAGTTACGTCTTAACTACTTTATATGTTTCCGTTTCATTTGTTATGTATCCATTTGAGTGTGTAACTTTCTATGTCTTGCTGCAGGGGAGAAACAGCCTCTGCCATGGGAAATGCGTGTGAGAGTTGCGTACCACATGGCGCAAGCTCTTGAACACTGCACTGCTGAAAATCGGAAAATTTATCACGACTTAAATGCTTACAGAGTTCTTTTCGACGAGGTACTTGTGTTGTACATATGTTATGTTTAGGACTTCGTCTTCCCAAAGCGCTCTCTCTCTCTCTCTCTCTCTCTCAATTTTGTTCGCGGTACTTATTGAATTAAGGTGTTGTATTACAGGAAGGTGACCCTAGATTATCGAGTTTTGGTTTGATGAAGAACAGTAGGGATGGGAAGAGTTATAGCACCAATTTAGCTTACACTCCTCCCGAGTTTTTGCGTACAGGTATATTTTGTATTCCTTGTAGCTCTGCCTTATCGTTCACAATTAAAATACGGTCAACAACTATTTTAAAATTTGTTTTCTTTTTTCCATTTTGTTTATTAAGTTTGATAACTCTTGGTCTCCGCGTAATATATGGTCGTCGAGATTCCTATCAAAATCTAAATCGAGGAAATTTAACTGAATATGCAGTTTCTGCTTAAACTATAATTTCACCCTTCTCACCTAGTTCTTAAGGACGATTCTGCCCCTCAGAATTTCTTCTACGTAATCTATCAGTTTGAAAATACTAGGAACTTCTGGCCTTTGTTTAAAGTGTCGTTCTTTACACCACCCCCCGCTACAAGTATCTCCATATGCATTTGACTCACTATCAATTATCTACACATTATTATTTTTTTTGCAGGCAGGGTTATTCCAGAAAGTGTGATATACAGTTACGGAACAGTTCTTCTGGACCTTTTGAGCGGAAAGCATATCCCGCCTAGCCATGTATAGTGCATTTATTACTATAATAGTGTTTTTTTGCTCTAAAGCATATATACAAAATTTGTATACATTTTCAAAAGTAACTTGTGATTATGTTTTTAACCTTTTCTTCGGTGACTACTTATCTTAGCATAATAAAACTAAGAGAAAATATACCACTATACAATACAAGTGATTTATCGTCATTGATTTCCGAAGTGCTTCTAGAAGATTTACAGTGATTTTTTGTAAATCCAGGCGTTGGATTTGATAAGAGGAAAGAACGTTCTATTGCTAATGGATTCTTCCTTGGAAGGACAATATGCCAACGAAGATGCTACTGCTTTAGTCGAACTTGCGTCAAAGTGTCTCCAGTACGAGGCCAGAGATAGGCCCGATGTTAAGTTTCTTGTTACTTCTGTCGCACCCCTCGAAAAGCAAAAGGAGGTAATTATTCCGTTTCTTTTTTTCTTTCTTTTTTTTAAGTGCTTATAATTTATAATGTATTCTTGGTTTCGACAAAAGGTTGCATCACTTGTGCTGATGGGGCTGACGAAAACACCAGTGGTATCATTGCCCACCATGCTTTCTCCACTCGGAAAGGCGTGCGCGAGAATGGATCTTACAGCCATACACGATATTCTTCTCAAAACTGGATATAAAGACGAAGAGGGTGCTGAGAATGAGGTGAGCTTATTTATTTCTTCCCTTTTTAAAAATAAATAAATAAATAAAATACACGTGTCTGAAAATTTGCTCGTTCTTACATGACGATCACTTGATGTTGTAATGGTGAAGCTGTCCTTCCAAGAATGGACACAACAAGTTCAAGATATGTTGAATACGAAAAAGTTTGGAGATATTGCATTCAGGGACAAGGACTTCAAAAGTGCTATCGAATACTACTCTAAGGTATCGAATTTTACCAAATGCTTGTCTCGTTCTCTCTTTTACTTAGAATTAATTGGCTGCCAATCTCGAGTCATGGTTTTGAAAGAGTGTTTAAGTCATCAAGTTTTTATTTTTGTGCATTACTTGCTTTTTCTCTCTCTTTTTTCTCGTCTCAACGGATGAAAATTCCGATTTGGCAATTAAAAAGAAGTGGTGACTATATATTCCCTGATTATAACCAAAGTAGAGATCCTTTGACCTAGCCCCCAGTCGTATTTATCGAATTCTGCCGATTTGATCCGAAATTTTCCAATTTTGGAATTTTTCATTCCGGTTTCTAATTTTTTGGGAACGGGATTGGAATACATATTAGATTCGTATTTTCAATTCGATTTTGTATCTGACCAAAAAGTTGGAATTTTGAATTGTGCCGATCCCAATCCGAAATTTCCAACTTTATAACATTTTTTTTCATTTCAATTTCCGATTTTTTTTGTTCTCCCCGATTTTCACCCTCAATTTTAATATACAAATTTGTTATTTTTCAAGTACCGTAGATTTTCTTTTTCTTTCTTTTTGAACAATTGAATTATGTATATTAGCAACTATAAGAAACTAAATAAAAAAAAATGGTCTACATTATTTTTTTTCGAATATGCAGCTGGTGTTGATGATGCCGGTTCCATCTGGAACAGTGTTTGTGAGGCGGGCCCTCTCGTATTTAATGATAGGGCAACCGGAGCTAGCGCTAAGAGATGCTATGCAGGCTCAAGTTTGCCTGTCGGAGTGGCCCACGGCATTCTACATGCAGGCTCTTGCCTTGTCCAAACTCGGAATGGAGACTGATGCTCAAGACATGCTCAACGACGGAGCCTCTTTCGAAGCTAAGAAGCAAAACAGCTGGCGCCACTAAGTTTATATGTATTATTACAGAGAGAAGCTACTTAGGAATGCTGTGGGTTGTCTTGCTAAAACTGTGTCCAATTTAATTTTTTTTTTCACTACATGAAATGTGACATGACAATGGATTTTTGATCCGGGTGCAGAGTTTCTCGAAAAGTATGCAGAGAGAAATGTATAAAAATCGTTGTTTAGGCTTGTTATTTTCTCGATAAGTATGCAGAGAGAAATTACGTTCGATACGCGAACCAGTTCATTGTGTTTTTAGAGATTCTGCTGCTACTGTATTTTATCATGACTCGACGAGCTGCGTGCGATGACTCGTTACTATTACCTATGCACTACTGTCTATTTAGGAAGCACAGAATTAGCCTACAAATAAAAAATGCTTGTAGTGCAGACATATTGTCATTCAAATATATTTCTCAAGAAAGGAGAGAATTCACAGAATTCAAACTGTAACATTGTTATTACATCAACAGGAAACAAACCGAGAAACACCAAAAGTAGAAACGCAATGCCTCCGACTCATTAAAACTTCCATTATGCATCGTCACAACCTAACAAAAAGAAAGGACGAAAATAATCCATTTCAGTTCTCATCCGTTTCACAAAACTAACTAAGCTCATTAGAAGACGATCGAATGATTTATTAGGAAAAGAAAAGATAATGAAATCCAAGTCCTTCGTGTTCAAATTTCCAGTCAAAATCTAGGGCAATTAGCAAATCGTGAAATACTTTCGAATAATTGCGCATTTTCTTCTCTTGTTTCCAAGATGGAAGGAAATGACTCAAGAGATAAAAACAACAAAGGGAGACGACTTATAGCACATACGACATGAGTAGGCTTTTATAACACGAAAAAAAATAAAAATTTAATAGTCTTTCTGCAGCACAATTAAAATTTAAACACTGATCGCGACCAGTGTTAGAAAGAAGAGTTCGTACACAAAATGTTCCTTGCCTTCCCAAGTTCATCACACATCATCACAGCAAGCTGATTAAATAAAGAAAAAATTGTAAGCTCAATCTTGATTATTAGATCTAATTTTCTTTGACATTAATTACCCATATAGTTAATCGTGACCCCAATCAGTGAGATTACACAGATACGACTATTTTCAGCTCATAAAAAATACTAATGTTTATCTATCTGGTGCATACTTTGGCTATGTAGAAAATGTACAAAACAAGTTAATGTGAAGAAACGAGGTTAAACTGACTTCAGCGCATGAAAATAAATCACAAGAAAATGAAACTTAACTAATGAGAGCTTAATCAAGCTGTTCGATATGAGAACAGATATTTATTGTGCAAATGTAAAAGAGTCAAAGGATGTCTATTCAACAACGTAAAGCATTGACTTCTTTTACATAGTGTTCTGAAAGAGAGAATTAAAGCATTGCTCTTTGCTTCTGCATCTTCATCTAGTCTTGTCAACGCCTACAATACGAATGAAGAAGACACTAGTTCATAAATATCAGGACAAAGGCTTGGGATACAAAGTTTTCTCAATAAACTAGGGAATACAGCATGAAACTGGAAGACATATTGTTATCATCTTTATCAATCCCAATTCACCATAAACGAGAAGGAAAGATAACACGAAAGAGGGTTGATATAGAACGAAATGTTATCAACTACTAGGCTCAGTTGTATCCTATAAGCTCTAAGATACTTCAAATGTTAGGAATCAGGACATTGTCGAGTAGAAATCTAACTCACCCGATAAATAGAATGATGGTAAGGGCAGCAAAAGGGAGCTCTACAGTCGTTGCTAGATACCTAAATCAAGAAGCAAAATTCACTGGTTAGGAGACCTATAAGCATTTACTAAATTTAGGAGTTTACTGCAGAGCAGGAGTGAAGAGATTTCACTGAGTTGTGGTTAACGGAGAAAGATGATGGAAAGAAAGCATAGAGTGACACATTTAAGACAGTTATCCAAGAATACTTCAAAGGAGAATTTGAATATTATAACCATTTTCACGGGTCACTCCAACAAAACTTTTATGCCGTGTTAAAAGAATAAAATTAAACACTTAGAGATTAAATTGTGGTTATTGGGATAGCCAACGGATGTAAGGAGCTGTTTTCTTAGCAAAAAATGATTTGAGAATAGTTTGAGAACTCTCGGTTGAACTATGTCTACAAATATTTTCTACTAGAATGAAAATCCATTTTATGATCATTCCCTTTTCAAGAATCCTTCTCCAACAACAAAGTCATTAAAATTCAGCAGCAAGCTAGAAACTTCATTTAAAAAAGAACTATGAGAATTCAACAGCTTATAGAAGGATTAGACCAACATTAACTTGGACTTCGTGTTTTTCTAAGTATTTCCATATTAGACGGGGAAATTAAAATGGTCTAAAGAAAGGTCAATATTCACAAACCCGTACCCCATTGTTCAATCTTGCTCATTCCAATAGCACCACACCGTTCCATCTCTCATATCACACAAAGGGGATTATACTATTTATTGTGTCATTTATAAGCAAATTGTTGTATTAATCATATTCTTAAATTCATTTACATATTGAGATTCCTTAAACAAACATACGTAAAGGCAACGAGTCATCACAAACAACACACTGAATCATGATCAATGCAACGGCAAAATTCCTAAAATCACCAAAATGTATACGAATACACACATATTATCAGGAATTTACAGTAATTGACAATTTACGGTATAATCACTAAAAGGAAAACTTAAAATTCAACAAAAAATCACCTTCAGGAAGCCAAGCAAAACCGCAGCTGGAGGCGGTGAGCATCGAGGTCATCAATGCAGAGGCAGTGGCTGTGTGGAACGGCTGCATTGACTCCAAACACGCACTCATCTCAACGGGACTCCTTTTAATTTATGCCACCAAATAATTATTGGAAAATCAAACAATAAGATGTTAAATTTCTTCGTTGTAAGTATGCAATTGAACTGAATTGAAATTAAACACACACACACACACACACACACACACACACACACACACACACACATATATATACGTGATTATGTATAAAGATGTACCGGAAGAGGCGGTGAGCGAACGGAGTACTAGAAGGAAGTCGAAACGGAGTGCGAGCAGTTTTTGGTTGGAAGCCGAGCTTGGCTGCGGCGTTACGAACAGCTGACGACCGGAAAACGGATCTGGCGGCGGCGATTGTCATTTGAAGTGGGGTTTCGAGTAGTGAGCGATGCAATCTGAAAATGGGGGTTTATGGAGCTAAAACCCTAATTGGAAGGAGTTTAGGTTTTCCCCTAAGTAGTGTTTGGTTTTGTGTAATTTAATTTGTTAGCATATTGAACGGACTAATGTAGTTTTGTAATTTTATTTATATTTTATATTACTATTTTCTTTTTCCTTTAATAGATCTAAATTACATTTTATTTATGCGTATTGTTTTATCGAGCTGACTTAATTACCTTATCGAGCAAAACGAGCTTTTAGTATTGATGTCGAATGAGTAGCTTTTAGGTTCAAAAACGCACCTTTTAACCATCGCAGACGATAGAATATTTCACAAAAAATGAGTTTTTTCAAAAATTTGAGGACTTTTTGTATTTTTCTAATAGATTCTTTTACAAAATTTCAAGGAACCATTAAATATAATGTCCTTACCTCAATTTAATTTAAGTTAAGGATAGTTTTCAATTTGTCCCCTAATAAAATTGCCTATGGTAGTTATTGTAATGTTTAAGTTTTCCTTGTTTTCCCTTGCCTTGATCAAAATTTCCTCCTCTTTTCTTGGCACAAACCATGGAAAACAATAATATGAGGCTTGAAGAAGAAGACGACGATGACGACGACGAAGAGGAGGCCAGTTGCACAAGTATGGAAAATCATATTTTACAATTTATATGAATAGCTTCTTGTATACTTTTCTATATGAATTATTTTCCACCAATTTGGTTATATCAAACTCATAAATTATATTTACCAATTAAGTTTTATTTTAGTGGTACTAGAAGCTTCTCCTATAGTGGTGTTTGGTGAGAGGTTGAGAGTTCGAATCTTTTTAGGTGTGTGTGCGTTGGATGCGTGCGTTGTAGGTCATATTATAAGTGTTGCACGTGAGTTTTTTAACTAGCTCGAGTTTGAATCCATCTTCAATTGTTCATTAGTTTACGAGCTTTTTTTTGTAGATTTAATTAATATAATTATAAATTAAATATATATTTTCCATCTCTTTGTTAATTTTAATTTTTATTGGGGCAAATTACGGTCACCCCTGAGTTGTGGTCAAATTACAAAAAACCCCCTTCTATTTGGGTAATTACAATCACCCCTCAATTATATATTATTTTACGAAAATACCCCTCCAGGAGTAAATTTAGGGATGTTAACCGAAATTTCGGTAAGCCAACATTTCATACCGTTTACCAAACTGAATATACAATTTAGTTCGGTAAATAACCGAATTACATAAATTTTATGTAAAAATACTTAAAGGGGGGTGACTGTAATTACCCAAACAAGAGGGGTATTTTTCATAATTTGACCATACCTCAGGGGTGGATGTAATAAGCTTTTTTATTATAATAAATTATTTGATGGGATAGGCCCAAAATAAATAAAAATACTAGAGATAGCCGACGACAAGGAAATAGACCAAGTGACAAAGACCAACAAAAGGCCCATAAGCGGTTAAAACTTAAAACATAAGGCCCACAAAGTATAATAAATATAAAATAAAAATTAAATATAATAATATAATAATCATAATAAAAATAAAAAAAATAAAAAATTTGCCACTTGCCATAGTGATGGATGACTAGTTGAATATTATATATATAGTAAAAAATGAGGATAGTTGGTTGTGCTTATCTGTTGTTTTCTAAAGGGGTGTTTGTTTATGAAGGTTGATAAGACGTGAATCAATTGAATACGAGCTTTCGCTTTTCAACTTCGACTCCACTTCTAACCTACTCCCACTTATTTTATACAGCTAGTTCCAATTATCAATTTTTTATTATTTTTATTTTTATAATTATTTATTTTATTTTTATTTTTCAATTAGGTTGGAGCATGTGAGTTTTTGTCGATCGACCAAGTTCGAATTCCCTTTGTTGAGCAATCCCCCAAGTTCAATCCAGATTCTTCTAAAAAGAAATTTACTAAAAAAAAAAAAAAAAAAGATAATAAATCCGAAATATCGAAATGAGATTTTTCATAATTTGAAATAAATATAACTGTCGTTTTTCAACTTTGAACAAGTATTAAAAATGCCAGTAAATGTGTCTTAGTTTTAGAAAAAATGCCTTAAGAATACAAAAATAACATTAATCGTTTAATAATATGATAAGAGAAAGTTAATAGTTAAAATTGAATTAAGAAGGTTAATGTTGAATATGTTGCGCTGGGAGTGTGGGTATCAAAATAGTGGCTAGGTCTCATACGCGAGAATGCGTAGGTTGATCATCACGTTGTCTTTTGCAAAGTCTTGATCCAATGTCGGTGAAAGCTAAAGTTGATCTTTGCACGAGAGAAAGGTTGGCGAAAAATTATTGTTGAAGCTGACTCAAGTACTGTAATATCATCGATTAATGGCGCCACAGAAGATCGATCAATGCATGGGACTATTATCGCAGATATTCTTGCTGCTAAGGGCTGGTTTGATGGCTTCTCTGCTAGGCATATTAATAAAAAAAGAAATCAAGTTGCTCGTGAAGTAGCTCGACTTTCATTTACGGGTCCAATTTTTTTGCTGAATCTTCCTTTGGTGATTCAACATATTGTAAACTTTGAAGCTGAAAATTAATATAGTCCAAGTTTTATTTCAAAAAAAAAAATTAATAAAGTTAATATTGAAGAAAAAAAATGCATTTAATATAATATTGGAAATCCAAGCGATAGAAGATGCGGGACAAAAATATATTTGAAAAGACACGGTTATTACGTAACATGTGAAATATATATTTGTTCATTGTAATAATTAATCTTATTTTCTTGACTAATAATATTTATTTTCCATTTAAACCTATTTTTATATCCACTAATTCCCCTTGTTTTGGGGTGGTATATGGTATTAGAGATAACCCCAAAGATATTTGATTTGATTATATACAATATTTGATTTAATTGTACATATCATTAGGATATTTAATTTGATTTTATATACATTTATTAAAAAATATTTGCTTGATGCTATTGATCATGCATGTATGTATATATATAAGAATGTAGTGTTGGTTAATGAAAAATATGAAAAACATTATTCATATTATTATTTCTACATATGGTTTTTGTATTTGATGATAGTATTTCATTTATAAAAGCAATCAGCCACAAATTGATCATTGATAATAATTGATCTGGTTTACGTGTAAATTATTGCATCGGACTATATTAAGTAATTAATAATTAATTATATACCTAATCTTACTCTAATCACGTTCATTAATACTCTACGGCACAAATACAGGATGTATTCTTCCTTGGGTATTCTAAATTCTTTATTAATTACAAGATTATTCCAGCATTTTCCATTTATTATTTTCAACCTGCATTTTTTATTTTTATTGTCAAAAATACCCCAAGGGCAATGGGTTTTGCAACGTTGCAAAATCATTTCCTATGTAGTAGCACGGACACGGAAAATGAAATACGATGAAACGGCATGTCCAGAAAACAGAGATACTGGAGTTTGGGAGAAACGTGTAAATATTAAAAGTATAAGGGTATATTAAATTATAAAGCCCCCTAAACTTATATTATATTACAAAAACGCATCCACCTATTCGTGATTACCAAAAACCCCCTGAGGTTTTTCCCCTCTTACACTAACCCCCTTACAATGTGACTTTTCACAAAAAAATTTTTATTCCAAAGAATAGACTTTAAGCAATTTCAGGTATATTTTTTTCTCACCTATTTAACATATGGCATAATAGATTGTACATGTACATTTTCTGTTAGAAAACTTGATCAACGGTTAATCAGATGGGGGTTTTGGTTACTACGTGGGAATATTTTTCGTTATTCAGCATAAGTTCAGGGTTTTTTTTTTTCATAATTTACCCAATTTTCCTTTATTTATTTTCATAGAAAAAAATCAAAATAAATTTTACTATCAACTATCAGTTTGCAATTGACTTGTTAAATCATGTTAATAATTAGGAAAACAACAAAAGTATTTAAAACTTTATTATTCACACATGCATGTTTCTAACATTTTAAAAATTGCAAAACGGCCCATAAGATGTCCGCAAGTGTCTAACACGAAACGTATCTGAAATACGAAAACGTTAAGCAATTAAAATTTGCGTGATGCATACGTCCCATCTTGTTTTGGATCCAATGTTTTTGGGTAGGTGACGAAGGGAGATGAATCTCAAATTAATTAATCATCGACTTAATTATTATTACATCTTTGATACCACAACTAACATTTATTTCACAATCATCAATTGAGCATGGATTTAATTAGCCGAACACTCCAATTATAATAATTTCCTACGTGTATTTTGTTAAACTATATAAAGTAATATAATACCCCAAATAATATTATTTTCTCTTGTGAAATTACCGATTTAGGTCTAGTTGATAAGACCACCTTCTTATGTATGTGGAAACACTATCCTATATTCTTATGTCATCATTAGAGAAATGGATTAACCTGTGTAATGAAAAATTAATTCAATTACGTGGAAATAAATTGGGATTGTATCAAATAAACAAATAACTAACAATAATTTTTTGTTGGGTGTTGCTATTTGCAGCGGGACTTTTACTGAAATTGGCTTATTTGCAGCGGTACCTTTTTCATTTAAATTTTTTTTTTCAATTTCTCTCTCCTATTCCAAACACTCTCTAGAAATTCGAATTTCGTAAAAAA
>NW_012193062.1:199596-215110 GCF_000504015.1 Erythranthe guttata
TTTAGGACATGATAACACATATTCGGATTATTGTACTCGTTTCTACATTCATCATCAATTTTTTCGTCAAAATCACCATCATCACCCTACCAAATTATAAAAATTAATAATATAAAGGAATATGAAAATTAATAATACAAAAAAAAAAGAAAAAAAAAAAAAATTGAAACCCAAGTTCCCGTGCTGTACAGCACGGGTAACTCAACATTTTCCCCTTTTTTGAAACTTCTCGTGCTGTATAGCACGATTAAACAGACTTTTAATTTTTTTTTTTTGTTTTTTCTTTTTTTTTTTACCATTTAAAAGTTATTCGGACCAGCAATTGAAGAAATCGTTGTTCGTTTTTGAATTTGTCGAACGAGCTTCAAATTCTAAGTTTTCGATTTTTTTTAGTTGAGAGCGTTTCGGTTTTTTTCGAAAGTTAGAAAATTGACAAATGAGACTACCGCTGCAAATAAGCCAATTTCAGTAAAAGTCCCGCTACAATTAGCATTTCAGTTTTTTGTTTTAGGAGGAAAAAACAGTTGAATTAATTTTATAACATAAAATAACAAAAATAGTAAGATCTGAAATTTGGGTACAAAATTTGATGTGAGTTGGTCTAAAGAAAATCTAAAGTGTTCCAAAATAATTAAAAGAACAATCGTGGGATATGATTGTGTTTGGCTGCTATTGTAATAAATATTATATTATATAATATTACAATGGCAAGCAAATTTGTTGTTCTTGTTTGACTCCAACTCACATTATAATAAATATTATATTATAGTATAATATTACATTTAATTTTTGTTTTATCTCTCATCCAAAATTCAAGAAAAAAACATATTGGTTTAGACATGTTATGCTTTAATATTATAATTAACATCGATGCAACATTCAGGACCGTTCCTGAAAAATTGGACGTCATAGATGAGTTTTAGGAATTTGTAAAAATTGCTTCATGTTTGTATTATAATGTAAATATTGATTTATTAAGGAGCACCATTGGATTTTATTAGCAGTGAAAAATATTGGGAAAAATATGACTAAAATATTAATGAAGTTATAATAAATTAAAAGTTTACGGAGTTGAAGGGCAGAACCACAAAGTTTTTCTGAAGATAGTGATATATACAAATATTATTGAACAAGTATTTGTAAATTTGTTTGAATATAATAAAATAAATTAGAGTATATTTCAATTTGCTGAAACTCTTTGAAGTAAGAGTTAATCAATGTAGATTACGTTATTCGAAGGTTCTTAATTATTTTTTTATAAAAATCGAGGACTCGAGACGACTACCTCTCTCGCCTATAGTTAGAACCAGCCTTGATAACGTTTTATCAATCATCAAAGCAAATGGCTGCACAATGTATAAACTAGGAGGAGCCCACAAATTATTATGAATTAAGAAGCCATAAATAAAGGTACTTGTAAAAGAATTAAGCTAAGCCTAATATTAATTAATTAACTAATTAGGTAGTAATAAAACAAGATAAATCACCGCATGTTTGAAAGATGTCTGTATCAATACAGCTTAATCCCAACTAGCTTCTCACTGTCTGGGATAAACGACAAGGATTATTAATCATACGCAGACAAACTATATATATATATAGTCGTCGTCAAACAAAACACGCTTCTTCATTGCAAAACAATTGTTAATAATATATATATATATATATTTTCTTTTTATGGAAATTAAAATGGACTTGTGGAAGTGTATAGTTTACTCTTTATAACATATCCCTACGCAATCTAACTCCTCTATAAATACATTATCATACTCACCTTCTCTTCTCCACACACACACACACACACACACACACACACACACACACACACACACACACACACACACACACTTTTTCTACTACAAATATATATAATTAATTATTAGCTTGAGTTCTTCATAAGAAACTAATTCCCAACACCCATAAAAACTTGCCGAAAAATCGTCGAAAATTCGGTTAGTATAAACACTTCTTTATTACTTTCTCATTTACTGCATGTAATATTGTATGATTGATAAATATTTATTATTCATTAATTAATGCCAATCATTTTGATGCATGGTCTACGTACTATACAATTCCTTGATTATATATATACATAAAGTAATGTTTATATATATCATATAACACACACATGCATATATATAGATTTTTTTTATAGAACCGAGGTGGTAAGAAAAATAATAAAATAATAAATAATAAAATGAAAAACCCATTCTGAAATTTAATTTGCTTACTCATATATTCCATGATACATGGAATAAAGTTATTCTTATAGGCCATAAATACTTCAAAAGCTGTTCTTGCTTCACGTTTAGTTTGCCTGCATGTCTATATATATATATATATATATATATATATATATATATATATATATATATATTGATATAAACTTCATGTATATTGTTCAACAGCACCGAAATTATGGAGGGCAAGATCGTAAAAAGCCAAGAAGAATACACCCTGGATGGATCGGTGGATCGCAATGGAAGGCCCGCGATTCGATCAAGAACCGGATCATGGGGCGCAGGCATTTTGTTACTAGGTAATATGCATCTCATGTAAATTAATTAATTCTAGTTTTTCGGAAATGTTATCGATTATTTTTTTTCCCATTTTCTTTTAATTATTTATAATTGCAGTGAATCAAGGACTTGCGACGCTGGCATTTTTCGGAGTAGGAGTGAATCTAGTGTTGTACCTAACAAGAGTGATGGGGCAAGACAATGCAAGTGCCGCAAACAACGTTAGCAAATGGACGGGCACCGTCTACTTGTTCTCTCTCCTTGGCGCCTTCCTTAGCGACTCCTATTGGGGCCGTTACAAAACTTGCGCCATTTTTCAAGCCATCTTCGTCATCGTAAGTCATTACTTATCATATTTGTCGTTTTTCCAAAAGTTTCACAATTTTTTTTTTGTGTGAAATAAGCTCCGCATACTAATTTTCCGGGGGTATTCATTTGCTAATATTAATAAGACGACGAGTTTTTTTTAACAACTTGAGTAAATACGTTCTTGTAATTGAATGAAATTAATTATTTTTACTACTCTGTTTGTTTTAAAGTAAGTGTCATTTTTCTGTTACTGCGCCGTGGTATTAGAAACTACTAAAAATATGTGGATTTTAGGGGGAAAAAAACAAATAGACTAAAATACTCATGTCGTTAATTTTATTTATATCGTCCTCTCTCAACAAATCAAGAGTAATAGTTGCAAAATTGAAAAAAAATGGTAGTCAACACATCATTGAAATTCCAAAAAATCGATAATATGCCACAATTTCTTCTTTCTTTTTTTTTCCTAAAACGAAAATTATTTTGAAACCGAAGACGAGTAACATTTCGCCGTCTTTTAACTTTAATATTTGTAATCGACAAATCGAAAGATTAGTCAAATGGCGATGTCTCATCTCTTGTGATATTTTGGTTACTAATTATTTTGACTCTCTTTTCCTTTTTCTTGTTGGATAGGGATTGGTATCACTATCCCTAACATCATACCTATTCTTGGTCAAGCCGAGTGGCTGCGGTGACGAGGGAACACAATGCGGGGCCCACTCCGCCACCCACCTCTCCCTATTCTACGTATCGATTTACCTAATTGCCCTCGGAAACGGAGGGTACCAACCCACCATCGCAACATTTGGGGCCGACCAATTCGACGAGGAACACCCTAAGGAGAGCCACTCGAAGGTGGCTTTCTTTAGCTACTTTTACTTGGCGCTAAATCTCGGGAGTCTATTTTCGAACACCGTTTTGGGGTACTACGAGGATAAGGGAATTTGGGCCGTGGGTTTCTGGTCTTCTGCTGGGTCCGCCACTGTTGCGCTGATTTTGTTCTTGCTGGGTACCCCGATCTACAGACACGTTACGCCCAAGGGGAACCCGTTTTCGAGGTTTTGCCAGGTGGTGATTGCTGCGTCGAGAAAGTGGAAAGTCGAGGTGCCTTCGAATGATGATCTTTTGTATGAAGTGAAGGGAGGTGGTGATAATCTTGCTGATAATGGAGGGAGGAAAATTCTTCACACCCATGGGTTCATGTAAGTTAATTGCATGCATCAAGATTTGCTAAATTCACTTTGATTTTGATCTAATTATGGTATAATTGAGGTTGGAAGATTGGGATTTTTTTTTGTAATTTCATTGATTTTGTTCCAAAAATTTCTGATTTTCGAAATCTAGTTCCGATTAGGCTAATAAGAGACGGATTCGAAATTATATGTATGAAATTTTTGTTTTTGGTTTGATTTGAATTTTCAAAAATAGTTCAATTTTTTTTAATTAAGGTTGGAAAATTGGGATATTTTTTATGAATTACGTTGATTTCAATCCGAAAATATCTGATTTTGAATTAATAAAATTTCTTTATGATTTTTATCAAAATTATTTCCAATTTTTAGAAAGAATTGTGCATGCAATTGAAATTAGATATAAAATTCAAAATTTACATTAATTTTAATTAAAAAAAAATAGTTAAATTCTTGGTGTTAATCCAAAAAATATCCTTATATATTATAACTTTGATAAATTAATACTCGATAAATTAATAACCTCAAATAATATTTTTTTACGGTCCCAACTCAATAAAATCGTACTAAAGTATTAGGTCGATAATTTAATATTTCGTTAAATTATTAAAATTTTTATGAGTGGGACTATATTAATTTATAGAAGTTTAACTCTAGTATTAAATATTAATATATTAAAATGTTTAAATAATCATGCAGATTCTTGGATAGAGCAGCCGTGGTGACACACAAAGACCACACAGTGGAGGTGAAAACGAGCGCCGCCCACAATCCATGGCGGCTGTGCTCCGTCTCGCAGGTGGAGGAAGTCAAGTGCATACTGAGGCTCCTCCCGATCTGGCTCTGCACGATACTCTACTCCGTCGTCTTCACCCAGATGACGTCACTCTTCGTCGAGCAGGGCGCCGCCATGAAGACCACCACCGCCGGCGGCTTCCACATCCCTCCGGCGAGCATGTCCAGCTTCGACATCCTCAGCGTCGCCACCTTCATCTTCCTCAGCCGCCGCGTCATCTTCCCGGCGGTGGCCAGGATGAGGAAGTCAGGCCTCGCCCCGACGGAGCTCGAGCGGATGGGCGCCGGACTCGTCATCGCCGCGGCGGCGATGATCTCCGCCGGCGTGGTGGAGCACTTCCGGCTGAGGTCGGTGGATTCCTCCGGTGACGGCGGCGGAGGGATGAGCATATTCTGGCAGGTGCCGCAGTACGTTCTGATCGGGGCGTCGGAGGTTTTCATGTACGTGGGGCAGCTGGAGTTCTTCAACGGGCAGGCGCCGGACGGGCTGAAGAGCTTCGGGAGTGCGCTCAGCATGACGTCGATATCGCTGGGGAATTACGTCAGCAGCCTGATCGTGACGATTGTGATGAAGGTGTCGGCTTCCGACGAGATGCCGGGGTGGATACCGAGGAACCTGAACGATGGGCACCTGGACAGGTTTTATTACCTGCTGGCGGCGCTCACGGCGGCGGATTTCGGGGTGTATGTATTGTGTGCCAGGTGGTATAAATACACCAGATTTGAGGAGAGAAGTAGTAGAGGGAAGAACACGACCAATGATTTTATTGTCTAATAATTCATTTTTGTACATTTTATTTAATTTTCTTCATATTATAATGATAACTCTTTTTTTTTTTTGGTACACAAATTAATAATAATAATAATAATAATAATAATAATAATAATAATAATAATAATAATAATAATAATAATAATAATAATAATAATAATAATAATAATAATAATAATAATAATAATAATAATAATAATAATAATAATAATAATAATAATAATAATAATAATAATAATAATAATAATAATAATAATAATAATAATAATAATAATAATAATAATAATAATAATAATAATAATAATAAATCGCCAGGTGTCGAAATTCAACAAGATTTGGGCTGCACTAGAAGGCGGGCCCTCAAATCTCGGTGCAACGTTTTTCGAGCCCTCTTCGATACCGGAAGGATTCTCCATGCTCGGTTGCTACAGCCAACCGAACAACAAGCCGTTGTCCGGTCACGTTCTTGTCGGAAAAGATGTCACAACAAATAATAATAATAATAATAATGCCGCCCTAAAGCCGCCAACTGATTACACACTTGTTTGGAGCAGCGAGTCGTTAAAAATCAAGCAAGACGGGGCAGCCTATATCTGGCTCCCGACGCCGCCCGATGGCTATAACCCCGTTGGATATCTCGTCACGGGCTCACCGGAGAAGCCACCGGTGGACAAAATCCGGTGCGTAAGATCGGATTTCACGGAATATTCCGGCGAGAACGAGGCCGTGATTTGGGGTGATGTGAATGCGAATGGGATAAGTGTGTATAGATCAAGATCAAGAAACAGGGGAATACAGGGGACGGCGATTCCAACCGGCACTTTTTCGGCACAAATCAGCAATAGGACTAATCTCGATTTGCCTTATTTGAAGAATAATGGCAATGCTAATCAAGATTTAATGCCTAATGAAGATCAAATTAATGCCTTAATTCAAACCTACTCTCCATATATATATTTCCACCCTAATGAACAATACTTCCCTTTCTCAAAAAAAAAAAAAAAAAAAAACAATACTTCCCTTCTTCGGTCGAGTGGTTCTTTGAAAACGGAGCACTATTGTATAAGAAGGGCGAAGAGTCGAAGCCTGTGAATATAAGCCCGGCAGGTTCGAATCTTCCGGAAGGTGGTGGAAACGATGATGAGTATTGGATTGACCTTCCGATAGACAATGCAAATCCAAGGAGAGAGTCAAGAAAGGCGACTTAGCTTCTGCATGCGCTTACTTGCACGTGAAGCCAATTTTCGGTGGGACGTTCACCGACATAGCAATATGGCTATTTTACCCTTTCAACGGGCCCGTTAGGGCGAAAATCGAGTTCTTGAACGTTTCGTTGGGGAGAATCGGAGAGCACGTTGGAGATTGGGAGCATGTTACTTTAAGGATAAGCAATTTAAGTGGAGAGCTAAAGAGTGTGTATTTTGGTCAACGTAGTAATGGGGTGTGGGTAGAGGCACCCGATTTGGAGTTCGAAAACGGGAGCAATAGACCGAGGGCATTTTCGTCTTTACATGGACACGCGTCTTCCCCGAAGGAAGGGTTGGTTTTGCAAGGGAATGGGAATGTTGGGATTCGAAACGACAGTGGAAAGAGCAAGTTTTCGATGGATGTCGGAGCGAGGTGTGTAGTGGTGGACGGAGTTGAGCGGCCGTGGTTGAATTATGCGCGAAAATGGGGCCCGGAAATTAGCTATAATAGGGAGGATGAAATTAGGAAGGTGGAGAAAGTTTTGCCGGGAAAATTAAAGAGTGTGTTTGATAAAATTGTGAGGAGTCTCCCTAATGAGGTGTTTGGTGAAGAAGGGCTTATTGGACCTAAGTGGAAAAATAGTTGGATTGGTGATGAATAATCTTGATTTCTTTGTGTGGATTTTAATTTTATGAATATTGTTTGCAATGTCTTTTAAATTTAAAATTTAGGGTTTTTTATTTATTATTAATTATTTTTATTTTTTTGTTTTTTTTAAGATTGAAGTTTGTATGTATGGTTTGTATGGAATGGTATCTTGATTCTTGTATTTATATTTATTTACCTCAATCTCTTGAGGGGTAAAATGTAATATTGTTTTGGAATAGAATACGATCGTTGTGTACTAGTTGTTGTTGTGTCGTTGTGTACTAGTTTTTTGTTGTGTAGGGTAGAGAATTTTATTTTATTTTTTTAGAAATTTAATTCTAATTCTATTCAAAAAATATTCGGAAAAAATCGAAAAATAAAATTTTAACATTGGAACGAAAAAAACTACCATCAAAATCAGAAACTTTTGTATCTAAGTCGACAAAATTTGAAAACTGTGTTTTATAATTCCCTTATAATACAAAGTACATAATGATAAATATTATCAATAAGTCATAAAGAAAAAAAAAAAAAAAGTCGTTGAAATGCCACTACAAGGTCGTGGGAATGTCGCTGAAAAATCCATTAGACCGAAATTATATGACGTCGAAGTTCGCCCAAAAATATATAGGATTCTTCAAGAATTCAAATGCAATATTATGGATATCTAAGAGTTTTTTCGGTAATTCAACTCTACCTCGATCAAAGGTGATGGGGTCAGTTCAGCAATCTTGGGCTAAATCCTTCCCTACCCAAAATTATTGGGCAATGCCCAATGAGCGATAGGAACTAAGCCCATTAGGCCGAACCCCAATGAATGGTAAGTATCGACATGAACTAAAGCGTTGGTTGTAAGAAGAGGCTCAAATGATAAAGAAGATCGCCAATTGGCAACTCGTGCGTAGTGCTCACTCACATTCATCAACTCGCACTAAAGGAAGAATAATAGGTGGTAGGTGGCGAGCTCGGAGATGGCCGTTCAAGAAGAAGATCTCGAGATAATTTCCATAAAATAAAGAAAGTGTATAAATTAAGATCGGTGATTCGCTAATCGATGTAAATCTCGATCGAATAAAGAGCTTCTAAATTAGGAAATAGTCGTATATAATTCTCTATATAAACAAATGTATGATAACCTATTAGGGTTGTGATTCATTATCAATAATACATTCTTTATCATTTACCCTTTTTATTTTTCCGACAACCAAAACGAGTAGAGTTTGAAGGAAGATCTTGAGAGTACAAATTTTGCACCATCAAACGGTTTTTATCATTTACCCTTTTTATTTTTCTTTTTTGAACCAAAGGTATTATAGACCTTATACTTTTTTCCTTAAGAAACTTATTCGACAAGGGTATATTAGTAATTCGTGATAGTTCAAGGGTATTTTTGCATTTTGTCCAACTTTTTTTTTTTTAATGTTGTAAAACACTAATCATAATGGTGATGTATGTAAACCCTCAAACAAAAATACTAATCATAAGCAAACATTGACAAATGACAATTGAAAACAGAACCCCTCATCTTCAGACAGTTATTTAACAACAGTACTTATGCACTACGTTAATTAAATTCTATTTTAATGTTATACGGTTAAACCTTACTTTCCAAGAAACAAAAGTTTATATAGTTAAATATAGGTTAATTTGTTGGTAAATCATGTTCAAACACCCACCCCACCCACCCCACCCCACCATCAGTCATTTATGTTCAAGTTTTTTTGATTTTTTATTTCTTTTAATCGAATTTTAAAAGTCGTGTTCGAGCTAGGTTTGCAGGCAATCCATTTGAGCTCGAATCGTAACCGAGCAGAATACAAATCAAGTTATGTTAAATTGCCATGATTAGTGAGTGCATTTTTACCATAGGCTTATTCACAACTAGTCCTTTAACTATAGAAGTTTGTCGAAAATAATAAGATAGTGTTTGTCGATTTAACAACTATAAATTTTAGTTGATTATTCGACTTAAACACTAACCAACATTTGGGTTCGAAAGAAAGCCTACTAGACATCTTTCATATGATTTATGAGCTATTACACGAAAGCAGAATTTACATAGGCCATTTTGAATGACTGCGAGTTCTCTCGTCAAAACATTTTTACAATATTCCTTCTATTATTATTATTTTTTTTACTTTTGCGATCATTCTTTGAAAAGGAAAAAAAATGGAAAAAGTACATGACCAAATAGAAATTTTGAAATAAAAAGAGACTAGACCAAAATTTGTAGGACTAATTTTATAATGAAGCTCTTATTTAATAAGAGATGTCAAATTTGATTCGAGTTGCAAAATAACTATTTAATTCGAAGAAGAGTTATTAATGGGCATTGGTGAAAATATCGAAAGAAATTATGGAAAAATAAGGGTTTTCGACGAACTCAAATTGTATTTGAGTACGAAACGAACTCTATCTCAAGTGAAACGGCGCAAGAAACAAAACTCATGAGCAAAGCTCATGAATCACATACAATTTCAGCAATCCAACGTCGTTTAGACTCCTAAAAGTTCGTTTTGCTATTTTAGGCAAGTTTTAGAAAATTAATATCAAATCATAGAAAAATCGTATTAAGATTCCGTAAATTGGGTTGTTCCCAAAATTACAAGATCTACTAGAATAAGACTCTAACTCGTTTTTTGCCGTTTTTTGTAATTTTTAGTATTTTCTTAGTTTAATTAGAGTTTTCAGTTTTTTTAGTATAAATAGCTGCCTTAGGATTTTATTTTAAGAAGAATTTTGAATTTTAATAAAATATTTAGAGCTTTCTCTATTTTTCTGGTGGATTCCAAGGTGGATTTCGAATGTTATTTTGCTCTATAGGATTAATTCGAAGAAATTAATTCTTTATCGTGCTTCCGTTCTGCATCAACTTGGTTAAACACGAAGAGTTTGTTAATTAATTAATTAATCCCTTCTTTTATTTTTTGGCTTTTTATTGTAAGAGCAGGCCGGCATAGAACAAAGATCTTTCTTCTGTATTGGGTTTCACATGTTTGATCTTTTGTTTTTGTATTTATATTTATTTTTAAGATATATATTATTATTTGTGTTTTAATTTGCAGCCTAATTAAAAGGAGCTTGTATTTAATTTAATTTGCATTTTTCTTTTCGTTGGCTGTGTTGTTTGCCATTGAGCTTGTATTATTTTGAATGTATATATATGATATTGGAAAGATTCTTACTAAAAACGTCCCTAGCATGCCAAGTTCGAATTTGACAAAAATCTTTACATGTTCAAACTAAAAATGAAGTTGGATTTTGAGGAAAAAATCCGAATCGATATGAATTTAAATAATTAAAAAAGCTTAATGAACTGAATAAATATTAAATAAAACGGGACTCGTTTTTTTGATTATTCACGTAAAAAATTAATGAATTTTGAGTGACTTAGATAAAATTATTTTAGAGAGAAGTTACAGAGAATATGAGTAGAGAGAGAATGGGATTTAGTAAATTTTAATGTGGGACTTAGCACGCCCCATATATATATATATATATATATATATATATATATATATATATATATATATATATATATATATATATATACACCCCTCCAGAGGTAAATTTAGGGATGTTAAATTGGTAAAAGCGAACCGAACTGAACATACGATTTGGTTCGGTAAATAACCGAATACCATAAATTTTATGTAAAAATATTTAAAGGGAGGGGTGGCTGTAATTACTCAAACTAGATGAAGTTTATCGTAATTTGACGATACCTCGGGAGACCGTGACTATAATTTGGGCTTTTTATTATAATAAAAGTTATTTGATGGAATATGCCCAAAATAAATAAATATGAAATAACTACAAGAGACAAGGAAATAGACCAAGTGACAAAGACCAACAAAAGGCCCATAAGCGGTTAAAACTTAAAACATAAGGCCCACAGAGTATAATAAATATAATAATATAATAATCATAATAAAAATAAAAATATACAAAATAATGCAGAGCAATGCTTAAAAAAATTGCCACTTGCCAAAGTGATAAGCTCTAAAGTGGGATGACTAGTTGAATAGTACATATATAGTAAAGAAATGAGGATAGTTGGGTGTGCTTATCTGTTGTTTTCTAAAGGGGTGTTTGTTTAAGAGAAAGTTAATAGTTAAAATTGAATTAATAAGGTTAATGTTGAATGTGTTGCGCTGCGAAGTGTGGGTATCGGAATAATGGCAAGGTCTCATACGGGAGAATGCCTAGATTGATTGTCACATTGCCTTTTGCAAAGTCTTGTTCCGACGTCGGTGGAAGCTAAAGCTGCATATTATTCGATTATCTTTGCATGAGAGGAAGGTTGGCGAAAAATTATCGTTAAAGGTGACTCAAGTACTGTAATATCATCGATTATTCCAGCATTTTTCATTTATTATTTTCATCACGCATTTTTTATTTTTACTTGTCAAAATTACCCCAAGGGCAATGGGTTTTGCAAAGTTGCAAAATCATTTCAGACATATCTTATGTAGCACGAACACGGAAAATGAAATACAAGGAAACGACATGTCCCGAAAATAGAAATACTGAAACTTGGGAGAAACGTGTAAATATTAAAAGTATAGGGATATATTTATAAATTTTCTATATAAAACATATATAAGTTTTTAGGGAAATTACAACCCCCCCCCCCCCTCCCCCCCCATTATAAAAACCACATCCACCTATTCGTAATTACCAAAAAACCCTGAGGTTTGTTTCCATCTTACACCAACCCCTTACAATGTGACTTTTCACGGATTTTTTTTTTAATTCCAAGGAATAGACATTACACAATTTCAGATATATTTTTTACTCACCTATTTAACAAAAGGTATAATAGATCGTACACATTTTCTCTTAGAAAACTCGATCAATGGTTAATCAGATGGGGTTTTTCTTGTGAAATGACCAAGTTAGGTGTAGTTGATAAGACCACCTTCTTATGTATGTGGAATCACTATCCTATTTTCTTATGTCATCATTAGTGAAATGGATTAACCTGTGTAATGAAAAATTAATTCAATTACGTGGAAATAAATTGGATTTGTATCAAATAAACCAATTGAATTAATGCTATAACATAAATAACAAAAATAATAAGATCTGAAATTTGAGTACAAAATTTGATGAGTTGGTCTAAAGAAAATCTAAATTGTTCCATAATAATTAAAAGAACAATCGTGGGATATGATTGTGTTTGGCTGCTATTGTAATAATATTATATTATATTATATTACAATGGCAAGCAAATTTGTTGTTCTTGTTTGACTCCAACTCACGTTGATAATTTAATTTTGGCACCGACTATTTGCAATTACAAAATTTACTTAGGGTAAGATCAAATTAATTTTTTTATTAAATTAAATATAAAAAGACTATAATGACCTTAATAAAATACAAACAAAATAAAAACTCTTTTATCAATTTACTTTTGTAAGACCAAATTAAAAAGGAAAAATTAATAAATAAATAAAGAAAAAGCAGAATTGAAAAACGAGGAGAGAAGAAGGGAAGAAAAAGAAAAAAAAAATCAATTGCCGCAGACTTGCCGCCGCCCCGTCGTCATCGGTGTTGAAGTTCACCACCTCCCACGTTGCCGTTGCAGTCGACAACCACTAGAATCTACCCACCACAACAATGACGAAAAACAAGTAAATTAAATTACTTTTTGAATTAACTTTTTTTGAGAAATAAAATGTGATAAACATGATTTTGTTGTAAGAATAATGAATACAAGTCATTTTAGAACATAATTGATGATTTTAGGGTTCAATTCTAGCACTATTGTTGAAAGAGTTGCGGTTTTACAAAAAACGACCTGTACTTGTCGATGTTTTGGTAATATTTCGACATATTGGTGTCGATTTTTTCATCTTATTTCGACAACATACCATTGTCAATTATTGAACTTTTTTTCGACATCTCAGTGTCGATTTCTGTACAAAACTCTGCAAGAAAAACCGGAACTTTGTATACAAAATTGCAACAGTGAAAAAATCGACGCACCAGTGTCAAAATATGCACCGAATATTGACACACCAGTGTCGAAAAGTTCAATATAAATCGACATTAAAGAGTGTCGATTTATGTTGAATTTTTCGACACTGGTGTGTCGATATTCAATGCATATTTCAACCTGTATAGTCGAATTTTTTGTACGTGAAATGAGGTGCGAGAAAAACGATCATAAAGTACAATATTTCTTACCCCTTTGTGTTCTTCGACTTTAGAATCCTCAATATTTATGTGGTGTGTATTCATAATGTCCTTCTTTACAAGTTTTAGTAAGATTTGAGGGTTTTGTGTGATGAGGATTTTGGAGAATATGGAAGATTTTTTTGTGGAAAAAAATGTGTAAAATGAGTGTGAAGAAGAAGAGGTTGGGGTTTTGTTGGGGGAATGAGTTCCCTCTCGTTTTTTTTTTCTTTTTTTTTTTTGGTCTTGTAATAGCAATTAGCTTAATTTGAATTAATAATATCTAAATTAATTTTGGGGTTATATTTGTAATTTCCAGTCTTGATCTTAGTAAGTTTATTTATATTTTGGTCTTGCATGAAGTAAGGTCTTGCACTTAGTAATTTTAGTCTTGCATATATTCGTTGCCTTTAATTTTTGTTTTCTCTCTCATCCAAAATTCAAGAGAAAAACTTATTGGTTTAGACATGTTATGCTTTAATATTATATACTTAAGAATTTATTAGGGATAACCCCTTGTTGAGATTTTCTAATGAGGTAGATCCATGGGATTTTTCCCTCTCTGAGATACACCAAAATATGCCAACTTGGCAAAATATATTATTTAATTTCCCTGTAATATCCCTGTTTTATTTTTAAACGGTATTTATTTCCTTAACTACGTGATATGAGATTGCTGATACGTTGCCTAAAATCACGGAATAAAATTACATGAGTATATTGGCGGTTACGTTATTATCAAATCGTGAACCATCGGCTTTGAAGAATTTTTCCATCGTTTCATCGTTTCCATCGGCTTTTAAGAAGTTTTCACCGGCGTGGAGGTAGGTTCGGATCTGAGCGTTCATCGTTGTTCGTCGTTAAGCGGGTATGAACTTTTTTCTCGTTTTTATTTTCGCTGTATTGTGCAGGGGTTGTTGTGTTATGGTGGGTAGACATTTTAAGATTTGTGTTGATACGTTGATTATATTGGTAATAAAGTAGATCGTTTCTTAAAAAAATACGTCGTCACATATACATCCTTATTTTGGCTGATGATGTTTGTTTGGAAGAGGATTCACAGAGTTGGCAGAGAATGGTTCACGCAGTCGAACCATAATTGTTTTCATTGAGTGCGTGAACCATCAGATGGAAAACGATGAAACGCTGGATAAATTCTTCAAAATCCGATGAAAAACGATGTCGGACCAGAGTTGTTTTCATTGAGTGTGTGAACCATCAGATGTAGGACCAGAGTTGTTTTCATTGAGTGCGTGAACCATCATAAAGAGTTGTTTGGAAGAGGATTCACAGAGTTGCCAGAGAATGGTTCACGATGTCGGACCAGAGTTGTTTTCATTGAGTGCGTGAACCATCAGATGTCGGACCAGAGTTGTTTTCATTGAGTGCGTGAACCATCATAAAGAGTTGTTTGGAAGAGGATTCACAGAGTTGGCAGAGAATGGTTCACGCAGTCGGACCAGAGTTGTTTTCATTGAGTGCGTGAACCATCAGATGGAAAACGATGAAACGCTGGATAAATTCTTCAAATCCGATGGAAAACGATGAAACGCTGGATAAATTCTTCAAAACAGGTTGTACAAGATTTGATAGAAACCGCCAATATACTCACGTAATTTTATTCCGTGATTTTAGGCAACGTATCAGCAATCTCATATCACGTAGTTAATGAAGTAAATACCGTTAAAAAATAAAACAAAATAAAAAAGGGGTATTAAAGGGAAATTACATAATATATTTTGCCAAATTGGCAAATTTGGGTGTATCTCAAAAAAGGAAAAATTAATTCGATCTACCTCATTAGAAAATATGAACAAGGGGGTTATCCCTAATAAACCCTTTATTTAATTTTCTTCATCTTCATAAACTTTTGGTAACACAAATTCTTTATAATAAATATTAATAAT
>NW_012193062.1:222642-271786 GCF_000504015.1 Erythranthe guttata
GCTGGAGTCGGGGGCGTATGACCGGTCCTTTCGGCACGAGGTCTGGCGGCAAATAAAAAGTTTTTGAAAAAAAAAAATTTTTTGAAAAAAAAAAAATTTTTGGGTCAAAATTTAATAATTTGTGAAATTTGGGGTCAAATTGAGATTAAATTAAGTTAAGGATGAAATTGGAGCATATTAAATTATACTCCAAAAAAAAGTCAAAATTGAATTTTTGTGGTCAAAATTGAACTTTTATGGACAAAATTGATTAATTTGGATTACAATTAAGAATTGGGTATAAATGATTGAGGGTAATATTGGGATATACATGAATGTTTCCTTTAGTTATAATAAATATTAAAGGGATGGGCTTATTGGTGAAAGAGATATGTCCCCTATACCTAGAATAATAAACATGCTTGGTTGGGGACTTTTGCATAAAAATCCCCAAAAAAAAAAAAAAAAAAAAAAATCCAACGTTAAAACCCTAACAATACCTACTAGATTTTCTCCTCCAGCTGAGCTGAATTAAACTCGGAGCAGCAGCAGAAGAAAAATGGCGTCGCTAGCTTTGTCTGGTACCAGCCTCTTCAATCCCCATAAAACCCCTCATTACACTCCTAAAACCCCATCGTCAATCGTGAGTTTTTTTTTTCTCTTTCCTCTTGAACAATGCTCGCTCGCTACGTAAATTGTGTCTGATCATTGTTTTTCTTTTGAGATTTGACGCTGTTGTTGTTGTTTTTTCTGCAGCGATGTGATAAATTGCCGGAATCGGTGAGGTGCAGGGAAAATGGGAAACCAGTAACCGTCGGTCGTGAATATAACGGTCAATCGTCTCCGTCGTTTCCCAGCTTCTTGACCACCCCCAATCGATTGTTACTCGACAGATTCTCCGACCCGAAAGCCGACACGCGGCTTCGTATTTTCTCCGGCACCGCCAATCCTTCTCTATCGCAGGTATTTATTTAATTTTTTGTTGCCGTGAGTATATATATATTTTTTTTGTGGTGGTTGTTGAGCTTTTGTGCATCCTTGAAAATTGGTGTTTGCTGGAATTTGTTTGCTCCATAGTTATTTTGTTATAGGGGTATTGTAGACGCGAATACATTGCAGTATAGAATGTCTTGAAACGATTGAAAGGAAAGTTGCGTATGAAGGCCACGAATTATGTAAATCGATTCGGTCCTGTCTCTAATCTTTCTGAAGTTATCTGATTCGGAATTGAATTGTAGAAGTTGTGACCGTTTGCAGTTTTGCTAATGCTCGCGCAGTTGTACAATTCTAAGTTTACCAGGAAATGAAGGAGAAATTTAACTTATGTTCTCTCCAAAATCCTAGTAACCGTAGTAGTTTATGTTCGGTTTATCAATGTTGAAATTGATTGTTCAATCGTATACTTAAATGATTTGATCCCTTATTCTCCTCAAAGCTTCAGACTACTGTTTCTTTTAGGGTATTGCCATAATATTGTAGTTGCTGTAGATTTTTAACTCATTGTAACGAAAATAAAGTTTGATTGCATTATTTAAAGTTTGATATTCAGACAATGTGTAAATGAGATGATTGTTACGGTTTAAGTTTCTTGTTTTTTTTGTTTTTCCATACTTACTTTATCTTTTTTATTCTCTCATTTGAGTTGGTATTAATGGAAATTCTTGATACAGGAAATTGCCTGTTATATGGGTCTTGAGCTTGGTAAGATTAAGATCAAACGCTTTGCTGACGGGGAGATTTACGTTCAGTTACAGGAGAGTGTTCGTGGATGTGATGTGTATCTTGTGCAGCCCACATGTCCTCCAGCAAATGAAAATCTAATGGAGCTATTGATAATGATTGATGCTTGCCGTCGGGCATCAGCCAAAAATATTACCGCTGTTATTCCTTATTTTGGATATGCGCGGGCTGACCGAAAGGTAAAAATCATGCATAGTTGTTTAGGTATTTATGTGAATTTCTTATGTTTGAAATTTTCATTCCAAAATATTGTACACTCTCTAAAATATCACTCTCTTTGACATTTGCCTTTAGGGATATCCTACAGATAATGGAGCTACTATAGTACTTAAACTTTAGCTCTTAGAAGCTCTGTAAGGAACCGTATAGGGCTCAAAAACCTTCATAGCATTGCAGCTTTCCTGACCTTAACCATCACAATGTTGACATGAGAAATAAACACTCAGTTGCCACATGTAACTGGGGTATCGTAAATTCTTAAAGCATCCCTATCTTTCTATCTTCCTTAGTGTGATTTTGTTTATTTTACATATTCGGTTTAGCTGTACAACGTAAAATAAGTTGGAATATATAAATCTATCGTTGATTTTGGCGGTACATTTTGATTTTTTTTTTTTTTGTTATCCTCTATTTGAATGGTGTACTTTGTAATTGATTTTGCATCTATGCATTTGTATAGAAGAATTTAAGTTAACAAGACGATACTCCAAAATATCATGGTACTAGTCTATTCAAAACTCTGATATGTGAAATAGTAGTAGTTGTCCACTTCTGGTTTAGATGCTGCCCTATTTATATTCATTTGCTTCACCTATTTGATTTTGTTATGAATATGTACCATCATTTCAGACTCAAGGGCGTGAATCAATTGCAGCCAAACTTGTAGCAAATTTGATTACCGAAGCAGGTGCAGACAGGGTTCTGGCATGTGATCTTCACTCTGGACAGTCCATGGGATACTTTGATATTCCAGTGGATCATGTGCATGGCCAGGTAAATAAACCTTTTCCTCATTTCATCATCATTGAATAAAAGTAAAGTACATCTGTCCCAATAATATTGGCCTTTTGAAATGTTATAAGTGATTATTTGAAGTATATCAAAGTGTAACAATCTTGAAACACCATTCATAATGTGATCATAGCATGATTTAATAAATCTTTAATTCGACGTACAATTGCATTCTTGTTTCATTGTTGCTCTACAAGTGATTTTTAGGTGACTGGATATTCAGTATCGGTATATTAAAGTCAATTTACTCTTTTGCAGCCTGTGATACTTGATTATCTTGCCAGTAAGACAATAAGTTCCGATGATTTGGTTGTGGTCTCACCGGATGTTGGTGGGGTCGCTAGAGCAAGAGCTTTTGCAAAGAAGCTGTCTGATGCTCCTCTAGCTATTGTGGATAAAAGGCGTCATGGGCACAATGTTGCTGAGGTTGTCCTTTGAACTATACGTACTTCTTAGCGTACCCCGTGCTAATGGCTCTAGAGTATATTACTTTTTTCTTGGATTAGCTAAAACTACTAGGAAGATAATTGAATTATAAATTTGGTTGGTGCAATTTATGAGATGCTCGCCAAATACTATAAAAAAAGCTAGTGTACCTGTTTTTCTCAGTTTTGCATGTGACGTGTTCTCATTCTACGAGTGACTAACTGACCTGACATATATGTTTGAACTCTGCAGGTCATGAATTTGATCGGGGAAGTTCGGGGGAAAGTGGCAGTGATGGTAGATGACATGATCGATACTGCTGGTTAGTTGTTGACTTTTCTAATACAATAGGAATTCAATAAAGATAGAAGTACGCAAAGATATAACATATTAACATGGTTTAACCTTTTGGCCTGCATAGTCAAACACACAAAATGGCTACCAAACTTACATTTTAACGATGATTTCTTTTTCTCCCGACTGATCACGAGGTTGACATGGTTGGCGATTCTAGGTCGTTTTTGTGCTGGAATAGTTTAATGCTTTTGTTTATTCTTTGTTACTCTTAGAAGTGTCCATTTAAGTCCTCGTGTTCCGTTGTTTCCTAAGGGTATTACTGTTTGTTGCTCGGACCCAATATTTCTGTATCCGTGTTTTCTAAAGTGTTTTCTGTTTTCCAGTCTTGATTGTTGTTATAATGGTTGATAACGAAACACGGTGCAAATGCTTTTCAGGAACTATTGCAAAAGGAGCTGCTCTATTACATCAAGAAGGGGCTAGGGAGGTTTATGCTTGCACCACTCATGCCGTTTTCAGGTAATAGATCCATTTTTCACGTCGACCCGAATGATGTTTTACTCTTTGTCTGAAGTGTCGACGACCGACGCACAACTGTCTGAAGCCATGTGTAAATTTACTCCTGAGTTTTGACATTACTCTTTTATTGCAGTCCTCCAGCCATAGAGAGATTGTCGAGCGGACTATTTCAAGAGGTTATCGTAACAAACACCATTCCAGTAGCGGAGCACAACTATTTTCCACAGCTCACAATCTTATCTGTGGCTAACCTTTTGGGAGAAACTATATGGCGTGTGCATGATGATTGTGCTGTAAGTACTCTTGTAGTTAACCGTTTGTTATTATATCTAAACAAAAGACGACCACAGTAATAATTTAACTGCGCCTCCTCTATAAAAAGCCTCGAATAAGAGATCCGTTTCTTCAATGACGGGCAGAATGGTCCCTGCTTATTTTTTTAGCCAAGGCTACTAATTTAAGGGTTTTTATTTGCTATATTTTTTCCGTGTTCAATGTTCTGACGTTGGTAATTATCAGGGTGGTTTTGAACCGTACTCGAGCTTGGGAATCGACTGATGAATTTCTTACCGCTTTCTACGTTCAACTTTGAAGTTGCAGTTTTGCATTAATCAATTAAAATGGTAGTTGTGTTGTACAAATTTGTTGACCAATCTGATATTAGTATTTGTTACAAATGGAATTTGTTTGTGTAAATGTCAATTCACTGCTTTTTTTTAGCAATAATACTTTAAATTGGTTTTGGTGAAGTTCACTTTCTGAACTGAACCTATTATTTTCTTTCTTGAATTGGTTTATGTATTTTTAAAAAATATTGGTGAACACAGATGAATTGTATTTTATAAGAAATGGTATCTTTCATATTAGTGAAGGTAAAATTAAATAATCTAATGAAAATTCAATTATTTTATTGGAGCCCAGGATACATAATAAATTAAGTCGTAATAATATAATATTTGATGGTCGATCCCGCAAGAAAGATAAGATAAATTAAGTCGTAATAATATAATATTTGATGGTCGATCGTGCAAGTTATTTTGGATACTCAACGGCAAACAAAGTTCAATTATTTAGTGAATCATACTTAATCTTTAATTTTGTCCAGTTCCATTTACATATTTGTTTATATATTGCGTGGTTATTCAATTCGGGCCTGCCATCAAGTGAAACGGGCTGGCCCATAAATTGTAAATTAATTATATTTTAAAAAATGAAGTTGCAGAGAGTTTAGTAAGATAACTGACGAGGCCCGGTGAGAGATCACCAGCGAGCAGAAAGGTTGCCAATGGCTACTAATCGGAGCCCCGAAATCCGGAAAGACGCCGTCCACAACCGGTGGGTGATATTTTCTCCGGCCAGGGCCCGCCGGCCGTCGGACTACAAGTCCAAGCACGACCCGAAAACGAAAACCCAGACCGAATGCCCCTTCTGCGCCGGCCACGAGCACGAGTGCGCGCCAGAGATATTCCGGTTCCCGCCCGAATCTACCTCCGACTGGAAAATCCGCGTCATACAGAATCTCTACCCCGCTCTCAGCCGCCAATTGGATCCCCCACTAGATACCGAATTCGGCGCCGGTCCGGTCACGGTTCCCGGGTTCGGGTTCCACGATGTGGTGATCGATTCGCCGGCCCACCCGGTTCACCTGACTGATCTTTCCCCGCCGCAATTGGCCGACGTTCTGCTCACTTATAAGAAGAGGATCGACCAGCTCCGCGCCATTGATTCCGTTAAATATGTTCAGGTTCTTCTTTTTCAATTTCCCCAATTAAAAATATTATAATTTGAAAATAAAAGATTTCAGAATTGTTTGTTTATTTATTAATTAATTCATTGTGTTTGAATTATTACTTTTAAATGTCAAAATCAATGTTAATTCTGAATTATCTGCATATATTTGAGGAACTAACACGAAATGCTTGGAGTTGGAGTAACATTGTTTTTTAGAACTAAATTGCATTAGTTTAAGTTTGTGAGTGTTTTTCGATCATCGGAAGAGTTCGGAACATCAAATACTAGTTAAGTTATATGTCGAAATTTTACATTACTACCAGTTAAATACTTAATGTTGCTTGTTACATGCAGGAGAAACTCGATAAATTAATAACCTCGCTTAAATAATAGTTTCTTCTCGTCCCGACTCGGTAAAAACCTACTAAATTATTAGTTCGATAATTTAATATTCCGCTAAATTAATAGAATTTTGCTAGTCCCAATTGTATTCATTTATAGAGGTTTAACTGTATATAGGTATTCAAAAACCTCGCTTAAATAATAGTTTCTTCTGGTCTCGACTCGGTAAAAACCTACTAAATTATTAGTTCGATAATTTAATATTCCGCTAAATTAATAGAATTTCGCTAGTCCCAATTGTATTAATTTATGAGGTTTAACTGTATATAGGTATTCAAAAACCACGGTGCCTCGGCCGGAGCATCTATGAGCCACTCGCACAGTCAAATTATGGCACTTCCGATTATTCCACCCACCGCTTCTGCAAGAATCGATAGTACGAAGGAATATTTCGCGCAAACAGGGAAATGCGGCGTCTGCCAAGTTAGAAAAGACGATCTGTTAATTGATCAGTCGAGCCATTTTATATCCGTCGTACCTTTTGCCGCCACTTATCCTTTTGAGATATGGATAATCCCGCGTGATCACTCTTCTCATTTTCACGACCTCGATAATGATAAGGTAATAATATTTGCATTATTCATAACTAGATATTGATAACTTGTCGGTTGAATCGGTTTGGATTCAATTATCAAGAAAATGAGTCTATGCTATTTAAATTACTCGATTGTGAATCTGTGATGTGTGTTACTATTTTCTCGGAAACTTGGGCATTTTTGTTCTTTATTATTAAGGAGCTTTCAATAAACTAGATATTGATAACTTGGGGGTTGAATTGATTTGGCTTCGATTATAAAGAAAATAAGGTATGCTATTTAAATTGCTCGATTGTGGTGTGTATTACTATTTCCTCGGAAACTCGGGCATTTTTTGTTCTTTATTATTAAGGAGCTTTTAATAAACTAGATAATGATAACTTGTTGGTTGAATCGGTTTGGCTTCGATTATAAAGAAAATAAGGTATGCGTTTTAAATTGCTTGATTGTGATGTGTATTACTATTTTTCTTGGAATCTCAGGCTTTTTGTTTCGTTGTTAATTATTAAGGAGATTCGTTTGATTGTTTTCGATTTTTTTTTTTGGTTGAATTTCACAGGCAGTGGATCTTGGGGGATTGTTGAAACTTACGCTTGCGAAGATGTGTTTGCAGTTGAACGAGCCGCCTTACAATTTAATGATTCACAGCGCTCCACTTCGGATTGACTCGACACAATTACCTTTCACTCACTGGTTTATACAGATAGTTCCTCAACTCACAACCGTAGGTGGGTTCGAGTTAGCAACGGGGTGCTACATAAACCCCGTTTTACCAGAGGATGCTGCAAAAGTTTTGAGGGAAGTAATTATTCCAAATTAGATGATTAATTATTTACGTAATTTGCAATATTTTGTTGATTTACCGAGTATTAATGTTTATAAGTCCGGTTTGAACCCGAATTCTGAGATAATACATGAGCCTAGTTTGAACCGACAACTATAAAACCAAAGCTCAACTCGCATGGATCGACTATCAAAACGCCGTTATGTCGGGATATCTTATATGACTCTCCGGGAAAATGGTCTCCGGAAAAAAATTGAAGTTCCAATTTTTATTTTCCTCTCCACTCGGACCAACCGACCTACTCGACTTCTTTTGTTAAAGTAATTTGAGTATCTATCTCAATGATACTATTCTTCCGTACCATTATGGAAGAAGATCCGGGTAAGATATGTTCTTACTCGAGAATGAAAAAAAAGTCGATCTACTTTCATTTGGTATTTTGGCCTAAATTTCTTGAATCCATCTATTTTTCTTAAATATTATTTTGTAAGAAAAATAATATTTTTTTTTGGCTTTATTTACGTACAAAACTTAGAATGGTCATTTTAAAATTGGCATTGTAAATAATATTTCAATATTTTAAATATCAGTTTCCATTACAAATTTCAGAAATTATTATAATGAAAGGTCAAAATTAGAATGATGGGTGTAAACGAGCCGAGCTCGAGCTAGATTTTAAATGTCATAATTCAAGGAGGTGAACGCCGAAATATTAAATATTTAGGGTGTGGTTATCGAAAGATCATATAGTTCGGGGGGTGGATGCAAATTACCAAGAAAAAGAAAAGAAAATACCATTATTTGGGCCCGTAAATTTTATCAACGTCTCTATAAAAAGCCCATCCGAAAATGGGCCGTTATGTAAAGCCCGATTAGATGATCCGAACCCCAATCGAACACCTTTACCTCAAAACAAATAAATAAAAACCCTAAAACCGCTGAACTCTTTCTCTCTCTAAACGCTCAAGCACACTTTTATCTGCAAATCTTCATCTTCCCCGCTGGCTATCTCGAATCGAGGCGCATATACGTATAGATACAGACGCATCTACACGTGCGGAGCTACAATCCACCAACCATGGCGGATGTTATGACCATGGAAGCAATTCACGCCACCGCCGACCGCCTCAATATCGACCTCTCCGCCCTCGATTTCGATTCCATTCACCTTCCTCCGTCCGAAGATTTCGGCATCGCCAGGTAGAGATTCGCGAATTTATGCTGTATTTATTGCTTTTTTTTTTGGTTTAACACTTGATTGTTTGTTGATTTTATTTTTTTCGGTGTTTTAGTGATGACGATGATTTGAAAGGGGAGGAATCGTTGGAGTTCGAGGAGGGATTTGGAAACATAATTGTGGTGGATAATCTGCCGGTTGTGGCTAAGGAGAAATTCGAGAAATTGGAAGGGGTTGTTCGCAAAATCTACAGTCAGATTGGGATTATTAAGGAAGACGGACTCTGGATGCCTGTCGACCCTGACACCCAGAAAACCCTAGGATATTGTTTCATTGAGTATAACACTCCTCAGGTAACATATGTTTATCATTGTTCATACAGTTGTATTTTAAGAATTTATGAGAATGTGATTTATTAGATTTTAAATGTAAAAATACTTGCTTTGTTTAGATGTGAGTCATCATACTGATATTTTTAGGGTATTCGCTCGCTCTTGTGGGATTAAATTATTTTTTTCCTTTTTGTTGTTTTCTTGATCATTGTTGGCTGTTGAATTATGTTAGATCTGGACTGCATACAAGAATTGCTGAAGAGATAATGAACATAGTTACCTGAACAAGTTATTGCATTTTATTTTGGAAATATAAGTTAGGCATGCAACACATGCTAATGTGCGAATTGTCATATTCTTATAAGACTATGTAGAATTTAATTTGGAATTTAACACATGTTTTGATTTTAGGAAGCTGAGTTAGCTAAAGAGAAGACTAATGGATACAAGTTGGACAGATCTCATATCTTTGCTGTCAATATGTTTGATGATATTGAAAAATTTATGAAAGTACCGGAGGAGTGGGCACCCCCAGAAGCCAAACCTTATACCCCAGGGGTTTGTCACTCTCTCTCTCTCTCTCTCTCTCTCTCTCTCTCTCTCTCTCTCTCTCTCTCTCTCTCTCTCTCTCACAATACATACTAGACCAGAGCAGGCTGAAAGGAACTGGAGGAAATATCTCCTTTTATTATCAATTTCTTTCAATTATCTGAATGGATTTTATATTTCGTACAGGAGAATCTGCAAAAATGGCTGACTGATGAAAAGGCCAGAGACCAATTTGTGATCCATGCTGGCTCGGACACTGAGGTCTTGTGGAATGATGCAAGGCAATCAAAGCCCGAGCTTGTGTACAAGAAAACTGTAAGTGAACTTGAATTATGTGCTTGTTTGTGTGTACAAGCATGACCAAGCTTTGTGCTTGCATTTTGCAATATTTTCATTAAGAGAGAAGAGTGTTTATCATCAAAAGAATTTATTTTGTTAAGATGATTCTTGAGTAATTTTGCTTGCTTGGAGACCGAAATCTAGTTGCGTAACGTTTATTTAATTATGTTCTCTTGGTTGCAGTACTGGACAGAAAGTTTTGTGCAGTGGTCCCCATTAGGGACTTACTTGGCAACAGTACACAGGCAGGGGGCTGCAGTTTGGGGAGGTGCAACTGCCTTTAACCGTCTGATGCGTTATCCTCATCCACAGGTTGCTTTCCTCATCTGGTTCTGAATTTAGCTTTATTTCTACTCTAGTTCGTATGTTTAATTGTTGTGGATTGCAGGTAAAATTGATTGACTTTTCTCCTGGTGAGAGATTTTTGGTGACCTACAGCAGCCATGAGCCAAGCAATCCTCGCGATACTCATGTAACTTTCTACAACTCTCTTTTCTATTTATTGCTTTATGTTACTAGGATGATTTTATTGAATTGATTTTGTTGACAGAGGGTTGTGATAAACATCTTTGATGTGAGGACTGGGAAAGTTATGAGAGATTTCAAAGGCAGTGCTGATGAATTTGCCGTTGGTGGAACTGGAGGTGTTAGTGGTGTGTCCTGGCCTGTTTTCAGGTGATTTTTGATACATTTCTGTTTCCTCACTTATTTTTGTTCTTGAGATGCACACATACACATACACATACGGAGGTTTCTCTATTATCTGTTGTCTTATGATTACAAACTGTTCTAATTTTCAGGTGGGGTGGTGGAAAAGAAGACAAATACTTCGCAAGAATTGGGAAAAACGTTGTTTCTGTGTACGAAACTGAAACTTTTACGCTAATTGACAAGAAATCAATGAAGGTCGAAAATGTTGTTGACTTCAGTTGGTCACCTACCGATCCCATCCTTGCACTCTTTGTCCCCGAACTGGGTGGAGGGAATCAGCCTGCAAGGGTAAATTTGCAAAACTAACCTATAGATTTTCATTTCTATCCCTATTGAGATGTTTTTTATTCCATTATCTTACTTTCTATACTTCATTTAGGTGAGTCTTGTGCAAATACCTAGCAAAGAAGAGTTGAGGCAAAAGAACCTCTTCAGTGTTAGTGATTGTAAAATGTACTGGCAAAGTAATGGAGATTACCTCGCTGTTAAAGTTGATCGGTACACAAAAACCAAGAAGAGCACATACACTGGTTTTGAGCTTTTCAGGATCAAAGAAAGGGATATACCTATTGAAGTTTTGGAGCTCGAGAATAAGAATGATAAGATCATTGCATTTGCATGGGAGCCAAAAGGCCACAGGTTCGCGGTCATCCATGGTGAGCACCCGAAGCCTGATGTGAGTTTCTACTCGATGCGCAGTGCAACCAACACTGGTCGGGTTTCGAAGCTCGCTACTATTAAGGGAAAGCAGGCTAATGCCCTTTTCTGGTCACCAACCGGACGCTTCATTATTCTTGCTGGTCTGAAAACTTTGAACGGGCAGTTGGAGTTTTACAATGTCGATGAGCTCGAGACCATGGCACAAGCAGAGCATTTCATGGCAACAGATGTTGAATGGGATCCGACAGGAAGGTAATAGTTACTGACAGCTGTCACATCTGCTCAATATTTAGTAGAAAAATATTCACATATTTAATATTTAATATTTTTATCTGTAGGTATGTTGTGACAGCTGTCACGTCTGTTCATGAGATGGAAAATGGATTCAACGTGTGGTCCTTTAACGGCAAGTTGCTGTACAGAATACTGAAGGATCATTTCTTCCAAGTAAGTATTTTCCTTCCTTTTGTCGGCAATCACTTCTGGAGTGGTTATTTGATTATTTGTGAATATTCTTTATACATACATTAGAATGGTATGTCCTTTCTGCAAGTAAAAGGAGACTGACATTTTCTCTATAGACATAGAGTTTTGTTTTACGCTTCATTTTCGAATTTCATTTGGTTAATGATCAACTTTGGAATCTGTATACATGAAAATGGAATAGAGCTATAACTAAATATGCGTATTCCCATTTAATGTACAGTTCTTGTGGCGCCCGAGACCCCAATCTTTCTTGACTGCTGAGAAGGAAGAAGAAATTGCCAAGAATTTGAAGAAGTACAGCAAGAAGTACGAGGCTGAGGATCAAGACGTATCTATGCTCCTAAGCGAACAAGACCGCGAGAAGAGGAAGATGGTGAAAGAAGAATGGGCTAGGTGGGTGAACGAATGGAAGCGGCTTCATGAGGAGGATAAATTGGAGAGACAGAAACTTCGTGATGGGGAAGTTAGTGACGAGGAAGAGGAATACGAGGCCAAGGAAGTAGAAATTGAAGAGTTGCTGAATGTTTCAGAGGAAGTTATTACTGTTGACTAAATGTTTGGTAGAAAAATTTCAATCGCCTGAAATCTCGTTCAAACACGATTTTTGATTTTTTTGAGGTTGAGGCGAGGCCTGTCTCGCTTAGATAAAGATTTTTGTACGATTTACTGACCATAGCCCAACTTTTTTTTTTTTCACTAGTTAATTGATGGGATTTAATACTCTTTTGTAACAACTTTTCATCTTTGTTCTAGTGGTTTATGTTTTCCCTTGTTGGACTGTTAAAACATGGAAATTCTTTCTAGAAGCTGCTGGTGTTGGGTGATGTTTTGCTATTACTATGCGCAGTTGTGAGAATAAATTGCAATTGTTACTTATTTTTACAAAGAAAGGCAATTTAATAACAAATAAATATGGATTCGATGATATGGAAAATGTATAGGCAAGGTTTCAAGAATGTGTTCAATCCTTTCTCACATAGATAAGATTTTTGTACGACTAACCATAACCAACTTTATTGTCACTAAAGAGAGACTAAAGTTAAACCTTCTATAAATTAATACAGTCGGGACTAGAGAAATCCTATTAATTTAGTGAATTATTAAATTATCGAGTTAATAATTTTAACATATTTTCACCGAGTCAGGACCAAGAGAAACTATTAGTTAATCGAAGTTATCAATTTTTCGAGGTTCTACTGTAGCTAGATTTAGAGGGTTTTAAGTGTCATGAGCTCCAGTTTTAAGTGTATATGTAATTATGTATTACTCCGGTTTGCCAATTTGTGGGGAATTTATATGAAACTTATTAGAGGTAAGGTTAGGTTAATAAATCATAATTATAGATTCATTTTAATTTACATTTATGTATTACTTGTTGCAAAATGATACAAACTTAAATTAGAAGGCAAAAAAGCAGTAGTATCAAGTGTCAAGTGAATTGAGATGAGCATCTCTTGAGCTCAAACTGGTGGTGGTAACTAATAATATCCATGTTGGAAACAACCAACATACCAGAAAGCTCTTCTACCTTGTCAATTAGAAGCTTTAGCAGCGGCACTTTCGATAGTGTTCTGCACGATCCCACCATTACCAACTTCTTCTGTTGTAACAAGTCACAGAAAACAAGTCATCATCAATTATCGATGTTCCGTCAAATTAAAACTTCCAAAACTTGTCACCATTTTACGTCATTCAATTTGCATAATAATAAAGCACTTTCCATTAAATTAAAAAAAAAAAGAAAAAGAAAAAAAGTAGTATACAGAAAAGGATAGTAATAAATCTGAACCTTGGCACGTGTTAGTGCAACGTTGATCCTGTGCCAGTCTCCAAGCAGTGAAGTGTTACTTCTCGGGCTCTCACATGACCTTACGAAGGACACCAATATGCAGTCTTTGTCCCTTCCCTGTAACAGATTATTGAAGTTGAATTGTAGCACTAAATGATACAAACAAATAATGCTTCAAACTTAAGTAGAGTAAATCATATATTTTGTATCTAACCTGATATTTGTCTATCGTATGTATCTCTACGGGTTCTGAAACAGCTCCTCTAAGGAAATTTGCCTGAGAATTATATGGAGTAATAATGCCGATATCATGCGCTTCGATGCCTCTTAGCACCAACGTTTTAGTGACCTATCAACAACAAAATAAAAATACGCTGAAAACATATTGGAAAGGTTTTGGGGACATGACAGTTACACCGATATGAAATTAAAATTACGAATACTAGACCTCTCTAGTTAAGAGAGAAACAAAAAAAAAAAAAAGGAATCTTCACCTCTGCCAAAATGTATGCCTCAGTTGGATTGTTCAGAGCTTTCCGATCATTTGTCTCATATGCAGGCAACGAATCTATGCTAGGGAAAACAACAATACATTATTCAAGCACGTATTTAGTCATTGCATTTTGATAGCATATGGAAAGAGAAACTGAAGAACGGACCTGTATTGATAAATATCACGGGATGATTTGGGTCCAGAACCTGCTAAAAAGTAACCAAATAAGAATCGACACAGTTCCTGGAATGAAGTCCAATAGGTATCATAGTATTCAATACTAGGAACCGGATAATGCATTACTTAAAATCTTTAATTTTTAAATGGCCGTTTGAAGACTAAGTTACTAGCTACATAATATATTGACACAAATTGAATATTTTGCCAAGACCTTCATCAGCCATACTGGTGCAGATGCCGAACACCTGTACTTGAGTTTTGCATTTTCTATTTCTTTAGAACCGCAACGCAATCTATCTCCATATATCAGAGCATTTGACAGTTCCATTATGTCTGCACACATACGGTACTGCATATAGTACAAAAATTTCATTTAGTATATTAAAAAAGCAATAACCGAGTTAAAAATCAACTGAAAATAGAGTTACCTGGCTACGCAAAGCCGCAATTGCCTGTGGATGTGCTTCTGAGAGCCTGCAAAAGAGGCTCATGCTCATTCCATTCTCTTTAGCCTCTGGACTCTAATATCAGAAGTGCAATTAATGTTATAGTCAGTCATAACTCTCGGCGAAAAAACTAAGAGCATCACAGAGAAAGAAACGTACCTGAACAAGTGGTGGTAATTGATAATGATCCCCAACAAGAACAAATTTGGAAGCAAACATCAGAGGGCCCAAGGAAACCTGATTGAGAAAGGGGAAGAAACTAATTTCAATCTATCTGTCACACATATGAAATATCTGACGAAGCGATGCATGGGAGTTGAAGCAAAATATGACCAACAAAATCCAACTATTGCAACGAAAATTATGTTAATTTAATCTATAAACAAATTACGGTCAGAAGTTAATATCGGATACTATAAGAGATACTACTTGCATTCGTAGTTAGAAAATGATATTTTTGGAAGAACAAAAATCCGGCGGCTTAAGCATAAATTGAAAATACGGGTTACATGTATGTATGAATGAGTAAAGTAATACCGGCAGTGTTATCTGTCCTGCTTCATCCATGATGCATATGTCAAATTTCTTATTAGTAAGCAAAGGACTATTTATTCCCAGGCAAGTAACCGCAACAACATTGATTTTATCCAGCTTTTCTTTAATCTCTTGAGTGCTCTCCATATCCATTACTGCAATCAAAAGATTTGAACAACAAATTAAAACAAGAAGCTCTTGTAAATGGAACAACACTCGTCATATAAACCAACAAACCAACCTGACAAGCAATTCTCTTGAACTGCCTCATGAACAGCTTCGTACCTACCAATTCTTATAAAATCTATGCCCTGTACAAGTTTTCAAATTTTCATGCAACAGAACCTTGAAAGAATTCAACAACAAACAAATACATTAGAAATCCAAAATGTGGAGAACTATGAATCTTGCGTACTCGGAAACTATGCTGGTAATACCCATCTTCTTTATTTTAAATAATATCTATCTTTAAGTTTCCAAACATAGATGACTTAATCCTGCTATCGTCATCTCCATAGAGATAATTGAAAAAAAGATAAGTTTCTGCAAATTCTTGAAGTTGTATTTTTACTTAAAGCCATATAAATTCTGTATAGTGTTTGTTTATGTGTTGCTATAAGTTCTGCAACAAATAAAATGAAGATAAGAAGATGAAGAGTATAGTATATTGAACGCTTTACTGGTGACATGAATCACATTTTACCTAATTAACCATAATTAATCCATATTTTAACATAGTGGTAGGAGTATAATAGACATCACAATAAGGTTAAGAAACATAAAACATTTTAAAGGTAGTACAGATTTGGTGAGAGCAAGTTAAACTTTGTGGGCTTCAAAGTTAAGGTGATACCTATGTTAACGACTTGGGAAATCTTGAATCTGAGTAAGTGTCAGTTTTTTATAATACGCCCAATTGAGAAAAAAAATGCAGTAATGATATATAATTATGACCTGAGCTTTAAGTTTGATTAGTAAATTGTCAACAGCTGAGTTTGTGTATGATGTCAGCAAAATGGATGCACCTCTCATCAACAATGCCTTCACAGCATGTACCATGGTAGATGTTTTGCCGGTGCCAGGCATTCCAAGAATAAGGGCATAATTCTTTGCTGTCAATATCTGAAAGTAGAAAACCACAAAAAGAAATAATGAAGAGACGAGTTAGGAATCTTCAAAGGAAATTTAAAATATGTTTCTAGATGTAGTAATACACCATAAAAATCTAGATTACAAGTTGATTTGGGACCTTGATTATGGCTCTTCTTTGATCATCATTCAAACTTTTCTCCGACCAGACGTATGAAATAGCAGGATCTTGACTAAACGTGCAGCCACTCTCAAATTTAGGCATCTGCAATCAATGCTAATGTAAATATAAATGCAGGAAAGTGTGCTTTCAAAGAGAAGTGATGTGAGGGCTAATTTCAAAGGTGGGAAAGATTCACCTCAAGATCAACAACCATCTTCCTCAGGCAAGAACTACTTTCATTTTGCAAAAACATTTGAATAAGATTGTACCTAATACGGGCACAAACGTCAGAAATATATCCTTTTTTAGTTTCTTGTAAGGAATTATGAGAAACTATGTGCAACAGATAAGTATTTTTTGCAGACCTCATAATTGCAAATGATGCCATAGCTTCATCTTTGTCAATCCGCCAGGATTGCTGACGAAGAGCTTCTGCCGTTGACCCATGACTACTCCCCGGAATTCTTAATCGTTTAGCAAAAGATACCTAAAAGATTAAAGGATCAATTATAAAATTATGCTTATGAATTCCTGATAGTGGATTTATTTTAACTTCCATGGCACGCTTATGAATAACTAAGTGCTTTAGGAAAAGCAGGGAAAGCGAGTATCTTGGAAAATGACATATTAAATTACTAAAATGATATACTTACAGAGATATGGGAGTTACCGATTTCCGCAATGACCCCATTAGCAACTCGTAGACGACCAGGTTCTGTGCTTAAGATCTGCCACAGTAAAAATGGAAAAGTTTCTAGTTAAAACATCAGGTATGTAGATATGACTTTTGAGATATATGATGTCTTATTGATGATCTGACAGCATGTGTAGATCTTAATGCTAATTAACCACACTACAATATGTGCAGGTAAAAAGGGTATATATGGGATATACACACAAGTCTTTAAATTAAGAAACATTATTCAGGATGAATTCAAAAAATTGCAGCTCAACTAATTCATATTATAGTAAATGCTAGAAGATCAGGTGGTGCATGAGAATACTGCTAAGTGCCAAGGACAAAGTAAGAAGTTTGAATATGAAATTTTACAGTTTTCACTTTTCAGGCCAATTATGTCATTTCCTATGAACGAGCTCGTATGGACTATGTTTTCTATTTGAGCAGAGTGCAGCAAGAAATATAACTTATATGATAGTAAATATATGCATCTCACTAAAATGCTAAAGCATTGAAGTCTATACTTATAAGTGGCCAAGAAGTATAACTGCCTAAAGAGCGGAACGATTCAGAGATAATCCCTTGAAAAGAGAAAGAAATAAAAAAAGAACATACCACATAATCCCCATTCTTGAAAATATGCTTCAAGGAAGAGGAAGAGCTTGAATCTCCATGAGGTTTTTCTGTGTCAAGCAAAGGAAATTCTCGATGCACAAAGCGATAAACAAATTGGTTTCCTCTTGAAAGTTTTTCTGGTGATGATTTAATCGAAGAGCCGAGAGCCAGAGATGTTAGGCAAGTAGCGTGGTGGTCCTTCCTCGAATTGTCTGAGCACCAGCTTTCTTTCTTCGCAACCTAAATGATGAAATTATAAGTATTATTTATTAGCTTCAACGGCCAAGTATAACAGTATGTAACTCAGTTACACTACCTCCAAATGTTTAGATTCCAGATCAATTAATCTCTCCCACTTTTGGAGAAAATCAGTATGTGTGGTTTTTAAATGGGAGACCAGTGAATCATATAAATCACCTAGTCCACTTCCTTCCGCATTTCCACCAGATGTCTGCACAATCAAACACAATTAAAAACATGTGAGCTTTTTGTGGATACGGGAAGCTGTGGCTATAGCAAATCGATTATAGTAAATAGTCAAAGCTAAAGAAAATCAAAGATATCATTTATCTTTCAGATTAAGAACTCAATTCTAAACCCATCTTATGATTGACAACTATAGAACAATGTATAGAAGTGACAATCACCTCGAAATCTAACGTCCAAGATATAATGAAGAAATACTTATTTGTGTTTCCATATCTAACATCCAAAATATTTGTGTTTCAATATCTTTTCTTACTCAGATGTAACAATCTAATTATTAAGGGCCCCGGAAATGCAGCAGAGTTAGATGGCAGACCTTGTGGTAAATAGTACAGACATTGAGGTGGCGACAACTTCTGCACATGTTTGGACTCTGCGCAAAATGGATTCACTAAGTAATCGTATTATAATTTAACTCACATATTGAAATAATAATTGGAGGTACAAATACTTGTAACATTGGTGGCAATTGCTGAGTTGTTGATGCCTTGAGTAGATCATTGGCTAGGTCATTCCGGCGCATTATAAGCCCAATTAAGTCGGATCTTCTTACAGAAATTCCCTTCACAGAATGTTCATATCAAATTAACCAAAATTATGAAGCCATAAAAGAGTTGGAAGACAAGATATGGTGGCTATACCTGTGTTTGATCTGTGTGAAGATAATATAGAAGGCCATATTCAATATTCATCATGTACCTGAAAGAGAGAAGGAACAAAAGAGATGGTTATGTGACTATTAAGGAAGTAAGAATGACTTTACAAAACACGTGTCCGCAATGACTTTACACACCTCTCAGACATGAGGAGAGTATATAACATAACTTGTGCACTATGCTCCATAGCTGCCTGTACAACAGAAAATAATGTGCAAGAGAAGTATTACACCTAAGGAAAGAATTGGAAAAAAAATAAAAATAAAAAGATAATAAGAAACCATCCAATGAAATGGCATCATAATAGAAATTTTTGCTTTTTTTTGCTTTTTTCAGAAATACGGGTTTGATAATTAGCTTGCCTGTCCACTAGTTGCCTTCCCAGTCTTGAACTCCATAGGCATAATTATCTCTGCAGCTTCTGCAGACTTTGTATTAGTACTTACTCGCACAGAAGCATCAATCATCCCTTTCAACCCAAACTTTGGGGCCCAAGCCATTTCTTCAATGTCAATTACCTAAACTTTTTAATAACATGTTTAATTATTTTCTAATCGAAGAGGAGAATTATCACTCTCCATATAATTGAGCCTATATGCAAATTGAGAACAATGCATTCATAAATATACAGCATGTCCATATATTCTTTTATGAGACCAATTGATCCCGTATGTGAATATGCAAACAATTTGACTAAATAATAGGAGATAGTGATGCCATTTCCATAGGCTAAATGCACACTAAGATCAAGAAGACTTACAGTTCTATTTTGTACAGACTACATGGTATGCTCAAACACCAATATTTCCATTTAGAACTAAGTTTTAGATTTCAATAAGCTACATAAAACTCTACATGATTCATTTCACAAAAAGTGAGATGCTCAGATGCTTTAAGTTATTGATGCACAAGCTTGTATTTGTATCTTATAGTAGTTTTAGTCTTTTAAGTCCTTGTAGCTATGTGATAAAAGTCAAATTCAATAGCACCTATGTGGTAAAGATAGGAAAAATATTACCTCAGAAATTCTGATCTTCTTCATTCCTTCATCGCTTTTGAAATCAACGCTTGGAGTTTTAGAACCCTAAAAGGTGAAACATCAAACTCAATTCAAAGATTCCGATTTACAGAGAATAGATTATGCTTGTCTAATTACATTAAGGCACCTTGCCAACCAAACTTGAACATGAGCAATTTAAAGACATTCATGCAGGCAAAGTTTGGGAAAAGGGTGTATCATTCCATAGACAGCAACACAACCACTACTTGAATAAATAAAGGAAGTAATTAAAATGATAACTACGGAAATATGAAGTACACAATCTGGTTCACGACATCAGAGGCACATGATTGGTTCAAGAAAGGCCGGGAAAAACTTTTTTAACCAATCAAGCTGACAGAAATATGCTGGTAATTAATTAGGATCAACCTAACCCTTCTATCAGTAAAATCAGCTGAACCGGTTTCTAGAGGTAAAAATGTTATCAAATAAATATCTGGACATTTTACCACCATCTACCTGTGAATCTCTGAAGGAAGATATCCAATTCAATATTTTTGGGATCGCCTCAATCAAAGTCTTCCAAGTATCATTTTCATTCACTGCAACATCCCCAGGAAATGGAGTTAGCATCTAGGAAAAGCTAATTATTCATATTTGATGAGTATCAATGTTAAAGTCGAAGCAACTAGAAAAATGTAAGAAAGTGAAACCAATGGCAAGACAAACACAAGACGTGTTGAAACGGAAATGTAACAAGGCAATACTTAAAAGTGTCCACCTCCACACGCATAAAGACTCTCTAGACTTTTCTGAAGTACTGTTCTAGCATAGTCCTCCAAAAATTCTTTTGTGGGGAATTCACTGATAAGGCCTGCCTGGAGAAATAAAATTATGTTTGCTCAATAAAAACATAATTATTGCATGTAGGGTAATGGAATACGTGTTTTACAATTCTTGTTTCTGAGACCTGAAATAGCTGATGCAATAAGGTACCCATCAATGCTGCAGCTGAATGCTCGTTATGTTTTAACCTCTCATCCAGGACAGTGCGTCTTGGGCAGCTGAAACTAGCAGAAACCTATAAACAATTTTCAGAACAATGAAAAGAATGAGGCAACAGGCGACATAAAGAATCCTTGAAGGTAATGAAATAAGCTATATCCTTATATTACAATTAAATACATACGAGAAGAAGCAGTAAACTAAAAGAACAACGAGTTATTGGTAATACCCGAGTACCAGAAACCAATATATCTGGATGGACAATGAGAAAGTTTTTCTCACGATTCACGTCACACTTTCCCCGGTCGTCAAATTCACCAATTACGTGAACAGTATCTCCGGGCGCAACAACACTAAAGTACCTGCAGGATAGAAATGAGAAGGAAACATAAGGATGATGAAAGCTTTAGCAACTACTACTTTATACAATTTAAGGAACATTTTCAGAAAGAAATAAAAGTTTCAAATAGGGGAAGATGAATATAACTAATCTGCATCGGCAGATCTAAAGAAGGATAGAAGTATAATATATACTGCTGTCACTGCTTAAAGTTTGAAAATTGAGAGAAGAAACAATCTCATCTAAGTATTTATAAGATTTAGAATTCGCTCGATAATGGTTTCAATTTTGTTGCAAGAATCGAAAAATCATTCGGCAGTTGGCATCAGATGTAAATATAAGGAACTCGTGTTATCTTGCTTACAATATCAGTAGTACTAATCAATAAATCCCGATACTAGGGGCCTAATGTGACAAAACGACAATAGTAGAGCATAAAAATGCATTTAATAGTAACACTATTCTCTCATCGACAAATCTAATTAACAGATTTTGCTTAACCAGTTCACCATAATGTAAGCCAAAACCAAAAGATCAGATTTTGCTTAGTCAATATTTACTACTTACCATTCATCCCACAAATGCAAAACCCGCTCTGCTCCACTTTGTTCATTTAATAAGTGCAGCACCTGAGATGCAATTACTCAATCACCAAACCTTGCTAGTTGTATTTCAATGTGCAAGTTACTCAAGGATTACGCATACCTTGATAGATGATTGAGGACCTAATGATTCACCAGTTCCGTGTTTTTCTGAAACCTATGGCACATACGCGAAAACAGAATTGCATCAATGAACTGTCATTCCCCATACAGAAAGAATTGATAAGCAAAGAAGTACAGGTGCATACCTCCAATACAAGAAAATTGAAATCAGAGTCTTTACGACATTTATCGTCATCTGAAGTGCTTGTCAAATTGTTTGCAAAAAGGTCAGCTTTGGGGTATCGCTCAGCGTCTAAAAATGTCTCATTACTTTTACATAATGAATGTTCAGCGTTGGGGCGTCTCTCAACATCTAAAAATGTTTCGTTGCTTTTACATAATGAATGATCAACGGATATTACATCTTCTACTTCATCTAAGAGTTCGATTAAAGCCTGTGAGGAAATAAACAACGTTGTAAAATATACTCCTAATGTTTAATTCTGAACATTGAAACAGAACAAGAACTTAGGTTTGATAAAGTGAAGATCCAATTAGAAGAACCAATAACCTTTTTGTGCTGTCTCGAACCCAAATGATCAGAGACTCCATTACAATTCACATCATCGGGCACCTACATCTCATCCATCGTCAAAATCATAAAAAACAAGATAGAAAAATCTTGGAGAAAAATCGGCATATACATATGAAATTGTAAAATGAAATCACCTTGTCATAGCAACAAGACAGAGATGGTGGAGTACTGAACGGGCTCTGAGTATTTACTACTTCAGATTTGTTATTGCTACTTATATTTCTGCTGTTTCTACGACAATTCGAATCATTATCTGAGTTAACCTTTCTCGATGCAAACCCGTCCGAGCATATCAAAGATTTTTTATCCAGCTTCAGTGGAGGTGAAGAAAGCCATCTCTCAAGCCTTCCTGACATGAGAGGGGAAGTTTGCACCTACCAATATGAACTGTTTTACAATTTTTTTTCTAAAGAAAATGAATGCAAAGGAGACAAAATCAAATAAAAATTATCGAAAACCTTTTTCTGTGAACACTGCTGAAAACTCATTGAGTTAAACCTCGTCGAATCTGCCAATACCCTTATTTGGCCGGGCAAATACTTAGATTTCGCGTGGAGCCTCTCGTTTACTGGAGAAATTTTCCATGTCACTTCATCAATTGCATCATCTTGACTCTGCTTGATCAACTAGAGAGGGGAAAAAGGAGTTCAACAGACAAGTGATGACATGAAAAATAAACTCAACCAATTTTTTACCACTCTATTATCAGTTGGATATATTTTCCTGCCTATGCAAACTATTTTTCTTAACTGGTGCAATTTAGTAATTAAGTTGCGGTTTCCAAGAAGCTCGAGTCATATTAGACGATCTAGAACACACTCTTACTTCAAGATAGATTTTCAATGATAACGGTCATTAGATTCTGGAAATTGGGATTAAAAAGAAATCTTTCAACAATGGTTCTCATTAGCCTAAACAAAATCATAAAGAGTTTATAGATATATCAATTGCTCATCTATCTATGAATTTACATTAATCAGTATATATACATTGTCTATCATCAAGTAGTAACTAAGGCACAGATACTCGAATCGACCAATTGTAGAATGGAGTTATTAAGATTACCATTCCGGGCGAAAACTTGAAGCGCTTAACAGAGACGGACTTTGATGGCTCCGGCGAAACATCCAATTGATCCACAGGCGATAAATTATCCTTCGGCGAACCCTCGGATAAATCAATCACCACCTTTTCCTCACATTTTATAGAATTTCCGCAATTTTCATCGGCACAACTTTTGGATGAACTTACTGCATTACGTATTGGGTTTTCACCCCTCAAATATTTACCCATGGACTCAATCTTCTCCAATTTGTCCGTGCCCACTGGACAATCAACTTCCATTTTAGCACGATCAGAATCATTTCCCGGGTTCTGACTGACAGCGGGTTTCGATACAATTTGGGGGTTTCGGTCGGGGGCGGAATCGTCTTTTCTCTTGGAGCTGTTGCTCTGGGAGAGGGTTTTCTGGCTCTGCGAATGGCGATCGAAGAAGTGTTGAATCCCAAATTTGGGAGGGTGGGATGGCTGCAGCGGCTCCTTATTCGAAGTGCTCGATTTCTTGCCAACCGAGCTCGCCTTCTTCCTCGGAGCCATCAATCGGAAAACCCAACTAGGGTTTTAGGGTTCCCTCGATTCTCTTCGATCAAATTGGATCAAATTTGAATCAGAAGAATGACGATTGAAGATACAGCATAAAATGGGGTAATTGAATTGTCTTCTCCGCTTCCCGCCATGGGGGTTCGTTTATGGCGGGAGAGCTGTTGCGCCGTTGGATCAAAATGGACGGCGCAGATTTAGTTTTAGGGGTTTTCTTTCGGGCCTGTTTCAATCAGCCCACTGTAGATTCGGATCCACATTATAAAGCCCAATTTAATAATTTTCAATTATATTTATATACTATTATGCCTTAAAATATGAATTTTACCTATTTTAAGTAAGAATTTTGGAAAAAAAAACTCAAATTATTATATTTATAGTCATTAATATGAATTTGTGGACAAGTGTGCGTAAACAAACTTAGAAAAATCAATCACAAATTGAACACCAATTTTAAGTGGTTCCAATTAACGAGAGCTTATATCCACCAAACGATCTAAGAATAAGTATTGATCGAGAGTGTTACATATTACATCAATTCTCAGCAATCTAATCGATCTCACATGTAACACCAAGAACACACACTAGAATACCCTAAATTCTTTTCTACCTCATATTATATATCTTAATGTATATCCGGTTGCAACTGATTGATCACCGAATCGGAACCAGGAGAAACTATTATTTAATCGAGATTACAAGATACTCCCCACATGCCAGCTCATTGTAACTACACCATTTGATTTACGAGTTTCCCTTGATCAATATATCTCCGGCTTCCAAAAGTTGAATCACAAATCTACAGTCATTTTAGCTGAATTTTTAAGTTAATTTGGATCAGCTAGATTTCACGCGAGGCGAGTGAGTTATGCATGAATTAATAAAACTGCACTAACCCACAATAAGTTTACTTCGAACGTAATTTTGACCGTCTTACAATCAGTTTGGGAATTCAAAAATGATGGTCGGTATGATCGATAGATCAACCAACCAACCCAACTGTACATAGATTGGTTGAAATTAATGGTTCGATTTAAATTAATCGGTTTACAATCGACATTAAATCACAAACTAATATACGATTAAATTGAACATGACATCAAAGTCACAAAAAATCCCAATTATACGATACAAGCTAAGCAACCATGCAATGAATGGTGTGTGCTATCTTGCACGGGAAACAGGCTCTGCCTCCATAGTGTGCTATCTTGCACTGAAAACCGGCTCTGCCTCCATAGTCGGCTGAGTTCTTCTCGTATATTTCAGCAGCAAACCTTCTGCAGAAAGTCCCGGCACTCTCAAATCCCTACAAAATCGAGTGACAAAAAACTGTAAATAACTAGAGTCAACACAAAAAACATAAACTATGATGTTTTTTTTTTGTATCTCACTTGACATAAGGTTCTAGATCCTTCCATTCCCACTTCGCCCTCTCGTTAAATAGCACAGCAAACCGCTCGACAGGACTCGACGGGAGATCCGACACACTAAACGAGTAAACCCTAGTCTCCATTCCAATCTTCTCCATCAAAACTTCACCTTCCAAAAAGTCCAAACTAGCCCTCATACCTTCCGGAACCTTCCGCCCCCACTCCTCCATAAAGATCTCGAGTTTCATCTTACCTTCTTTCAAGATCCCCCTCGCCAATTTTACGCAAACGCCCCTCTCATCCAACTTCCACCTACACTTCCCCCCGACATCCACCGCCTCACTATGGGCCCGCAAGCAATGCCTTGCTACATTCGCCGGAAATTCGTCCGCTACTAGAACATTCACAACCTCATCTTCGTCCAGCTCATCAATCGACCAATCGTTCAACACAGCGTTGTGCAAGAGCATGTTCAGAATCGCGTATTTATATTCGTCGTCCAGAATTCGCCAGTACCCATCGATTTCTATCGCCGAAAGGGATTGTAGACCCCGCTTCAGTTCGTCTTCACTTGCCTGACACCTGTCGAGAAGATCCTCCAATCTGTACAGACCTAAATCCGTCTTTTCACACTCTTCCAGAATGTCCATCTTCGAGGCTTCGCCAAAAGTGTATGGGTTTTGAGATAGAAGCAGTTTGAGTTTATCTAATTTAGGTGCCACCTCAACGAGTTCCATGCAACCTGGTGCAACTTTGATGACAGATGCAACCACTGTATTTTTTTCATCTTTGTTATTACACAGTTCCGAGACTTTGTCTGAGGGAGGTATGAGTAATACGGAGTTTGATGTACCGACAAATTTAACAGCATACGTCTTGGAAGTAGTGCAAAGAACTGCATCTTCGTCGGGCTGTCCTCTTAAAGTCACTCTATTAAAACAAAAGCAAAAGATAAAATTAATTTAATGACAATCAATAATAGGGTAAATTACAACCACCCCTGAGGTATGGTCAATTTACGAAAAAATCCCTCTTGTTTGGATAATTACATCTACCCCTCAACTATGATTTTTCCTTACACCTCCACTCTTATGGTGTCAAATTCAACATAATCATCTAGATTTCGTGGAATGTAGTCATTTTGTGTAAATATACAGTTTCTGATGCACCACAAAATCTGATATGTACAAGCCAAAAAACACATATTATGATCATCTTGCTTCAAACTGTGGAGTTCGAATGGGATAAAACGGTTACAAAAGTGATAATAATCCATATAATCTCGAAAATTCCACTAAATTTGAAACCGCAAGGGTGGACGTGTAAGAAGATTTATAGTTGAGGGGATGGTTGTAATTACCCAACCAGGGGGGGGGGGGGGGGGGGTTTCGTAATTTGACCATACCTCAGGGGTGGTTGTAATTTACCCTAAATAATAATATCCAAAGTAATGATCATGAAATTTCATAAACACACACCTTTGGTGAAGGATTTCAGGGAGGAGCTTTTCGTCGATTTCAAGAAGCATGATGTCATTGTGGGGCCCGAATTGAGAGTCGTAAGTAATAGAGATTGAGGAATTCGGTTGAAGGCGTAGCACTGCTTCTGCACCACCCGAGCATCCAGCTTCTGTATGTATCGTATCCATGCACCTCTCTTCCTTTGTAAACCAAGACTCGAGGGGGTATAATTGTCAATATATTTATGTCCCTTCTTTACTCTGATATCTACCATGAAGGGGAAAATGGATAAGTCAACTAACTATAAGTATGTAACGGATTCAGAGCTTCCTACGAGTAAAATATAGGCAAATACTACTACGAGAGAAGATCGTCATCATCGTCACTCTTGTCGATTTCCACCGATTGACTTAAAGCAAATACTGTGAGGACATAATCCTCATTCTCTCTTTCAATAATTGTTGCTAAATAAAGTTAACAAAATAAAGAAAAGATGACGACGACAAAAAAATGCAAAATTATAGCCAAAAATTATTTAAAGAAGGGGTTTTTACCTATCTAAGAATAAAACGTAAACAGTTTTCATGGGAGAAAGTAAGGTGCAGAACTAATCTAGATGCAGATTACAGCAAAGCTCAATAAACCAAGAAGCAAAGAAACGTCTTCCTATATGCATTAGCAGTGTTGATGATATACAGGGGTGGAAATCGGATAGGATCGGATATGGGACTTTCGGAAAATTTCGGATTTTTTTCGGAACCGAAATATTTATTCTGATTCCGATTCCGATTTTTCGGAATCCAAGAACTGAATCCGATTCCGATTTTTTCGGAAATTTCGGAAAACCGTTTCACAGATTTCTTGAACACACAACAAAAAACACACAGACAAACCCACAAAAAACACAGAAACACACAATGTTTTCGGATTTGATCACATATCTCCACATTTTCATTAACCTGACAATTACTGATGAAAACATCTCAAATAGTTTTTACATTTTAAAGAGCAAGCCGTCAAGTCGAGCTCTCAAATGAAAAAGATGGGAGAAAAGAGACAGTAAAAACAGAACACAACTCGGGACACCGAGAAAACAAGACCGCCCAAGTTCGTAACACTTCAAAAGAAACTATATTCGTTAGTAATTTCAGTCCGAAGTGGGATCAAGCACAGTATGCTGATGATATTTGAAACATGTCGATACAGAAATACAGATGACAGATCTCAAATGGAAGATACTATTTAATAAATTCCATTAATTCATAAGCACAAGTATTTCTCATACATTCAATTCAATCATGAAATCCCAGATTTTGGATATTAGGGTTTTTTTCTTTCCAATTCATTCTATTAAAAAGAATCAGAAATCCCAACTCACTCTACCAGAACAAAAGTAGGTGAACTCGTAACAAAATCCTTCAATTAGAAAGCAACTCAGTGATTCACTATTGCTAATCCAGCAGAGCTAATTGGGGGTTAATTAATGATAACAAGCTTAATAATAACTAGCGCGCTTTCAGATAAAATTTCGAAACCCACTTCAAATCAAGAAGAATAACAACAAGAGGATGCAAACTATAAACTGAAAAAATCCCTCAAACACCAAATGCAATCGAACCCAAACAAATCGACATTCATTTTCAAATAATAGAACAATTTTTTTATGCATATGAATTCAAACAGAAAAAAAAAAAGCGAAATTAAAAACAAAATCATCTTGGGGTATAGCAAATTCATACTATTTGCGAGAAATTCCACCAAAAAAAAAAAAATTACCGTCACTTAGATCTCTCGATGCTCTAGGATTCCGGTTGCTTGTTTCAATTTAGGGTTAAAATGGCGGGAAGAAAGAGGTACTATTGTCTTGGAGGGAAACAAGAAAGTCGCTACTAGAAACGATTCAAGCGCGCTTCTAGGTGTTGCGTAAAGATAAAATAAGAGTTTATTTCATTTTGTACCCCTATATTTTATTTAATTGCTAAAAAGCCATTCATATTATTAAGGTTTAATGGCATTTTGTTCCCCGAACTTTGACGCGTTTTGCACATTGCCCCTCAGACAAAAAAACGTTGCACGGTGCCCCCCTTCCCAGACTAAAAATAGTTGCACGGTGCCCCCAAAGTCTATTATTTGGAGCACCGTTCAAGAATGAGTGGTCGCACCATGCAACATATTTTAGTCTGGGGGCAATGTGCAGAACGCGTTAAAGTTTGAGGAGCAAAATACAATTAACCCTTTATTAATATTAGCAAAAATAACCATGTGATGCATTTTCTTAGCACAAAAACCATTTAAATTTAGTGGGTAGTTTTCTACAAATATTAAATCGTAGGGGGTATTATGATGAATAAATTAGGGTATCCACATGTGACATGCCATCAATCTAATATCTATAAAACAATGAGTTTTTTTTTTCAGTAATTCAGTATTACACGGGAATAAATGAAATAAATTTTATACTACAAATAAAACGACGTCGTTTCGTTATTTAGTCAAAGCAAAAAGAATTTCACCAGTTATAAAACACATCTCAAATTTTTCGAGACCCAAATTCACAAATCTTTTTTCATATGAAGAAACATAATTACAGCTGTAAATGAGCTGAATCGGTTCGAAAAAAGCTCGAACTCAAAATTTCCGAGCTATATGACGAGTCTTCTTAGTTGTTCGTGTTTACCGACAACAAAGTGTTACGATAGACAACAAAAATTGATAGTAGTAATGTCACCGCAAAATAGTAAAATAGTGGTTGTATTAGGTGAAAGTCGGATGGAATGTATCGGAATTAGCCTTTTCGGAAAAAATTCAAAAAAAATCGGAAGTAAAAAATTAATTCCAATTCCAATTCCAAAATTTTCGGAATCTAAAAATTCATTCCAATTCCAAAAGGCCTGGAAATTTCGGAATTTCGGAAAAAAATCGGAAATCACATAAGCTTTAAAATTTCAAAACTTAGCCAAAATTTTCTAAAATGTTCATAACTTTTCAAAAATAAAAACATCCACGTTGATAAAAGTAAAATTAATAACTATTAAATTTCAGTTCAAAAAAATAAATAAAGAAGATAAACATACCATAGTATGCAACATAACTTATAACAACAATTCATTATGTCAGAATCCTAAAAAAAAATTATCGGTATATTTTTCGGAAAATAATTATTATGTAATATATATTATTTATAGGTGTATTTTTCGGAAAAAAAAATCGAAAATTTTCGGAATTAATTTTGGAATTAAATCGGATCGGAAATCGAAAATTTCAAATTTATTATATATAATTCCAATTCCAATCCAAACAAATCGGAAAAATTCGGAAATCGGAATTTCGGAAGTCGAAATGAAAAAAGTTGTTCCAAAATCGGAACTTTTCGAATCGGAACCGGCGGAAATTGGAAATTTCGTTCCAACTTGCACCCCTACTCGCTTATAAAAGTACAAAATTATAGACAAACTTCCCACCAGTTTGATTTAAGAAATTAAGGTTATATGTTTGTTGTATTTATTACCACCTGTAATCTTCATCAATATATCCGGCTTGTAGGTATAACTGTCTAATTTATTATCTTTAAATGAGTCCCTCCAATTTTTCTGTACTAAATCTCAATTACGTGTTAGAATCTGGTCCAACAAATTGACTTGATGGAAAATGAATTAATTGGCACAAAGATGTGTCACACATCAATTGATTGGAAGCACTCGTAGAGAAATTACTCTTACTAAATTGGAAACATGTTTTTTTTTTTTCAATTCGTACATACATAAAATAATTTATTATTTAAATGAAATTATTAATTTATCGACGCTATATTGTAATACCGATGCATTAATTAAAATGACGGTATTTTGGGTCAAAATAGTGAAATGAGAGAGTTTGGGAAATTTGGTGCAAAACATTTTTTGGTAAATTATACCTACACCCCTCAGGTTTAGTAAAATAACTGTAAGGTCCATGTGGTTTTGGTGATTGCAGTCGCACCCTTGAAATAATTACCAGAGTTAAAATTTCATGTCATGAAGACCGATATGCACTATATTTGTGTTCCGCGGGGCCGTTAATGCTATCATAGCTGAAATTTATAAATCGAATATAAAAAAATAAGGATTTAAGAAATGTTAGGACATTGATGTAATCAATCCCCAAACTTTATGTTGTCTCCACCACTGTTTGAAACTAATTGTCCGTCAGAACCCTAACGGAATAAGTTATTCAATGCATTATTCCATTATAATTTCTAACAATGTTTCAGGGAGGTGATTATAATTACTGAAACCACATGAACCTTAAAGTTATTAAAGCATACCTCACGGGTGTATGTGTAAATTTATGAAAGGCAGATTTCATTCATTATTTGTAGGGTAAATTACAACCACCCCCGAGGCATGGTCAATTTACAAAAAAACCCATCCTAGTTGGGTAATTACAACCACCCCTCAACTATAAATCTTTTTACACGTCCACCCTAGTGGTTTCAAATTTAGTGGAATTTTCGAGATTATATGAAATATTATCACTTTTGTATATACTCGATTTATCCCATTCAAACTCCACATTTGAATTGAAGTAAGATGATCATAATGTGTGTTTTTTGGCTTGTATATATATATATATATATATATATATATATATATACAAATTATTTACCTACTGGGCCACGAGCCCAATGTCGAAGACCACTATCACCGAGGCCCAATCACCTTCAAGTAAGGTTTGGGCCCGACAATCTCAACTAAGCTATAAATAAAGGTTTGAACTCATTCTTCAAGGTACGTCCTATTAACTGAGCAATATTATTAACTGTATTCTCTGGACTATTTCTATGATCAACACGTCTGACTTGAGCGTCGGAGGGGTTTCCGCCGGATCAACCCCCAGCCTAGTTCACGTGTTTTGTGATCGCGGGTACCTTAGGATCATCAAGTTGTCAAGCTACTGATCCGCTTTGCTCTCCCAGTTCGTTTTCTACACTACCCCAGGTGATCTAAGTAATTAGCATCATCATTTTGGCGCCGTCTGTGGGAACGATGCAAACCAGATCACGTAGCCAACAAGATCCTCCTGAGGCGTTTGCTCGGAGAGAAAATGACACAGCTAACAACCTCCCAGTCCGTGGAGGCTCTGGCTTGTCATATCCTCCTCCCCATGCTTGGGATCCACTACGAGGCCTTCCTCGGATGTCCCACTAGATCCTCAACAGGATTCACAAAATATTTCGCTCGCCAAGGGTTATCGACTCCCTGGGGGTATACAGTGCCCCTAAAACATTTCGCTCGCCAAGAGTTATCGACTCCTTGGGGGCTTACCACTGCCCCCAAAATATTTCGCTCGCCAAGGGTTATCGACTCCCTGGGGGTATACAGTGCCCCCAAAACATTTCGTTCGCCAAGGGTCATCGACTCCCTGGGGGCTTACATCTGCCCCCAAAATATTTCGTTCGCCAAGGGTTATCGATTCCCTGGGGGTTTATAGTGCCCCCAAAATATTTCGATCGCCATGGGTCATCGACTCTCTGGAGGCCTACTTCCGCCCCCCCTCGAAAGGTTCAGATAACCGAAGAGGACCTTCAGCGTATGATCGCCGAAACTTCAACAATATCAAATTCTACTTGCTTCTCTAACGGTTCAGATAACCGATAAGGACCTTCATCATACGACCGCGAAAGCTTCAACTCGTGTTGTCACTGAAGCAACGACACAACCGTGTGCATCCACCTTAGACCATAGGTCTCGAGCGCCTCATCCTACAGTGCGTGGTTAACCCATCCCAAGGTTGGGCATCACCCTTACCTTTCAACCCCAAGTGGGTTCACATCACATCTCAAGAGACGAGTATAATCTCCCTACTAAAAAAATAGAACATCCCAAGGGGTGAACATCAACCACCAAAAAAAAGGGAGGGCCAAGCCGCGCGGCTCCAATCAAAAAAAAAAAATACTCGGGCATGATTCCGGAGGCGCGCGCGGGCATGAATCCCGAGACGCGCGCGACCCGCTTCCCGAGGCGCGCGTCCGGCACGCTTCCCGAAAAAAAACGGGCACGATTCCCGAGGCGCGCATTCGTCACGCTTCCCGAGAAAAAAAAAGAAAGAAGAAAAAAAAAAGATGAAGAAAAAAAAACAAGAAAAAAAGAAGAAGAAGAAGATGAGAAAAAAGAAAAAAGATGAAGATGAAAAAAGAAGAAGAAGATGAGAAAAAAGGAAAAAAAAAAGATGAAGAAGAAAAAAGAAGAAGAAGAAGATGAAGAAAAAAGAAGAAGATAAAAAAAAAAAAAAAAAAACATTTTAGCCAAGTTGCGCGTCCCCCAAGCCGGCTAAGCCACCGCGCGCGCCCTCCAAGCCAGCCGTCCGCGCTCGCCTCAAGACAGACAAAAAAAAAGAAAAAAAAAGGGGGAGAATACGCGTGCGTGTCGCTCACGCGCCTGACGCGCGCGTGTCATCTGCAAAAAAAAAATAAAAAAAAATAATAATAATAATAATTAATGGGAAGCGCGTGTTCCCACGCGCCTGGGGGCAGCACTTGCGCGCGCCTTCCCATGCACGCGCACCTCCCAAGGCCACGCCCGCGCGCCTCCCAAGGCCACGCGCTCCCATTAAATCGCGCGGAACTTTCACCGCCCAACACCAAATTGCGCGTAGATTTTGACTCGCTTCACCAAATCGCACGAGAATTTCAACGCGCTCCACCAAATTGCGCGAGCTCTTTAACGCACCTACCAAATTGCGTTCACTATCAAATGGAAAAAAAATAAAAAAAATTATTTCTCCACGTCATGCCAACGATTAAAGAAACACTACAGCACCGATCTACTCTCGACACGATCCGGTACCCTTTTCGATGTGGCTCCCATATCGTCTCGAGAGTGGGGGGCTTGCGAGACAACTCCCACGAGGAGCCAACTCGCCCGATACTACAAATCCGTTGCTAGGCAACTCCCACGAGGAACCAACTCCCTCGGGCCTACGAAACCACAGCGAGATAACTCCCACGAGGAGATAACTCGCTCAGTCATATAACTCGTTGCGAGGCAACTCCCACGAGGAGTCAACTTCCTCGGGTCTACGAAGCCACATCGAGATAACTCCTACGAGGAGACCACTCGCTCCATTCTACGACCCGCAGCGAGGCAACTCCCACGAGGAGCCAACTCGCTCGGTACTACGAACCAGCAGCGAGACAACTCCCACGAGGAGCCAACTCGCTCGGTACCACAACTCGCTGCGAGACAACTCCCACGAGGAGACAACTCGCTCAGAGCAACCTCAATCTGCACGCTCCTCAATCGCGCATCATCCAATGCTCCTACAACTTCGCTGCAAGACAACTCTCTCGAAGAGACAACTCGCTCGCAATGTACTACATAATCGCAAGCTCAAGTTAGCACGATTACAACCCTAGAAACACTTAGAGATATTATGATAATCTATATAGCCTGGCCAGCTTGATTACTCAAAATTTATCTACTTGTTATCGATGGGTCCTTCATTAAATAGTGGCCACGGTCCAAACATACTTATGACCCACAAGGTCTAACAAGGGGCACGATCCTCATAAAAAACTCTTGAGAGCCTGATCCCCTCCTCAAGTACATCACGCACAAGGCTATATGTAAACACATACAAGCAACGCGTCAAAACATTGACAATGTCGATAAATAACAACTCCCACGAGGAGAATACTAGCTTCGTGCTACTACATTATCGCGAGACAACTCCCACGAGGAGATAACTCGGTAAACTCTATTACCCCACGACGAGACAACTCCCACGAGGAGATTACTTGATCCGTGCTACCACATTATCGCGAGACAACTCCCACGAGGAGATAACTCGATCAACTCCCACGAGGAGATAATTCGCTACTACATCGTCGCGGGACAACACCGACGACTCAAATAACTTACATAGCGACAACTTGGTCGCGCTACGCTCCAACGCGCATTCACGCCCCTCCGACACACGCTCCAACGCGTTATCTCGCACCATCGACTACTACAATTTTTACTCTCGATACGACCTGTCACCCATTTCAATATGGCCCCCACATCGACTCGAGAGTGGGGGGCTTAATGATATGACTAATTGGTCCAACCAAATGGCCTACAAATTATTTACCTACTGGACCACGAGCCCAATATCGAAGACCACTATCACCGAGGCCCAATCACCTTCAAGTAAGGTTTGTGCCCGACAATTTCAACTAAGCTATAAATAAAGGTTTGAACTCATTCTTCAAGGTACGTCCTATTAACTGAGCAATACTATTAACTGTATTCTCTAGACTATTTCTATGATCAACACGTCTGACTTGAGCGTCGGAGGGGTTTCCGCTGGATCAACCCCCGGCCTAGTTCACGTGTTCTATGATCGCAGGTACCTCAGGATCATCAAGTTGTGAAGCTACTGATCCGCTTTGCTCTCCCAGTTCGTTTTCTACACTACCCCAGGTAATCTAAGTAATTAGCATCATCAATATATATACGAATTTGATGGGAAAGTACTAAATACGAATTTGATGGGAAAGTACCAAATAGAATTTGCTTGAGTAGTCCCTCAACTACTAAATAATCCCATTTCTTGGCGGTTGAGACTAATAGGTAATCAATGCACTATCACTAAAATAGGAGGCGTGGGCACAAACTATGGTTTGATTTATTCTGCGTTACATCAGTTAAAATTATTGAGTAGTAGCTGTTGTATCGAGCGATTTTAAAGCAATTTATAGTTACCTAATCAAAAACATTGTTTTCATTTTATTTACACGTGTCGGCAGATTACAGACTCTTTGAAAATTTCCTTTTGGCCCCTCCATTGCATGCTACACCGGGTCATATACACGGGACGACTTTTAATCGTCGATGTGTGTGTATGATTATGTGCATATCAACGGTTAATAACCATTCAGTGTGTTTCATCGAATGTAACATTTGTACCTATAACAACTAACTAAATCTCGAAATTGTGCAACAACTTTCAAATTACACGTAAGATTTTAAATCAATTACCCCATCAAATCACATAGGTTTTCACAAAATGAATGCAAAATGAGATAATTGTAGTTTGTAAGTAGGAAAAAAATTTAAAAATTAAAGTACAAGGATTCATGTGCAAAAGTGTCGATCCAAAGGGGGTTAAATACTATTTATCCTATTTGTCAAGTGGAATATCACAAAGGGGTTATATGCTTATATTAAAAATACAAGATGACCATGTGCTTATATTGAAATTACAAGGCAGTCACCCGTAAAAAGTTCAAACTGTAGAGGAGTTAAGTACTATTACCTTGAGTTTAAAGAATTTAACTTATGCTATTTTAATTAAATATTATATATAGTATTTATTTTTTGTCATTTTTTGCTAAACACCTTGATCCCGGTCCGCACAGTATACCTCTAGTTGTCGTTGCGCACAAACCACATCAGAGTGCAAATTGTACTAGACAAGCTTCACATAGCAACGAGCTCGACGTAAAACAAATATTGCTCCCGTATAATAATCCACGAAAGATGTAAATTACATTAAACACGACCACGAACTAAAAATTAATTACAAAGAAAAGTAATATAGCACCAAGTGGGACACGAGCCAAAAAGTTTGCATTTATTTATTATTATTATTATTATTATATAAATCCATTGGTCCTCCTCTCTATGAACATACAAACTAGAGCAAAGTGAAGAAGAAAGAAGAAAGAAGAAAAAAAGTTTATTAATGGCTTCTAAACCAGGGATTCTCACTGAATGGCCATGGACATTTCTTGGCAACTTCAAGGTATATTCCCTTCTCTCTCCTCCACTATTCCCTTTCTCTCTCTTAACTCCATTTCTTTCTGCATATACATACATACATACTGTTATATCAACAAAAATATCTCCAACTAGACAGAAAAATGTGTGGCCTTCTTCTATTCACATCACCATTATCTCAAATTAATAATAATGAAAATATAAAAAAGACTGGATTTTTATTTATTTAATTTCATGTTAAAAAAGATTGGATTTTTATTTTTATTTTTTTGTTTGTGCTTATGTTTGTGAAATAATATGAATCTTATAATGGTTTTATTTTCCATGTTATTTATTTATTATATATATATATTATATTAGTACTTGGTGATAGCTCCATGGGTAATACATTCAACATACTCGTACATGGTGAAGGACAAAAATGAGAGAGATCTCACACAATTCATCATCTTCCCATTCTTGATTTCAAGAATGATCCACAACCAAGTTTGGATTTCTTTCTCCCGTTATCGAACCGCCAAAGGCGCTAACCGAATCGTCGACAAGAACATCGAGTTCGACCAAGTCGATAGAGAACGTAACTGGTATATATACTATATTATTTATACACATATGATTTTTTTTTTTTAAATTTTTTTCTTTAGTATGATTTTATTTTTGGAGATGAATGAATTAATTAAATTTGCAGGGATGATCAAATAATATTCAATGGGATATTGTTCTATGTGGGACAAATGTATATAAAAGAGGCACATAATTTGCCATGGTGGAGAACAATGGGGGTAGTTTGGACAATTTTGCTTCATGCTGGTCCAGTGGAGTATCTCTACTATTGGCTGCATAGAGCATTGCACCACCATTATCTCTACTCTAGATATCACTCTCACCACCATTCCTCCATTGTAACCGAACCAATCACATGTAAGTATTTCATTTCATATTTGGTAAATTACGGCCAACCTCCTGAGATAAGGTCAAATTACCAAAAAAACCCTCATGTTTGGGTAATTACAACCACCCCTCAACTGTGAATCTTCCTACAAGTCCATCCTTGCGTGTCAAATTTAGTTAAATTTTCTAGATTATGTGGAGTATTACTCCAATTTGTACCCGTTTTACCCCATTTAAGCTCCACAGTTTGAAACAAGGTGATCATAAGATGTGTCTCTTGGCTTGTAAATATCAGATTTGTGGTGCATCAGAAACTATTTTTTTTGCACAAAATGGGTACAAATTAGAGAACATTCTACGGAATCTAAAAGATTATGTTGAATTTGACACCATAAGAATGACATGTAAGAAGAATTATAGTTGAGGGGTGTGGTTGCAATTACCCAACACATGAGTTTTTTTTCATAATTTGACCTCACCTCAAGGAGGTAGCCATAATTTATCCTTTCATATATTATATTCCTTTATTATACAATTAAAACTTTATAATTTACTACAGTCAGTAGTAAGTACTAACAAAATTCTATTAATTTAACGAAATGTTAAATTATCGAACTGATAACTTAATACGTTTCAGGCCGAATCGAGACAAAAGAAAAAATTTTTATTTAAACGAGGTTATTAACTTATCGAGATTCTGATGTATTATCAAAACAAAATTGAAAATTAATATTGTAATTAGATGAACTCCAATAATATATTTGTAGTGTGGGGGCGGTGGCCCCCACCCCATTTTAAAAATAAAAAAATGAAATTAAAATAGGAGTAATTTAACTGTGAATAAATTTATAAATTGTTTATTTGATTTTTTGAAATTTCAAAGATCTAGAAATTATTTTTACAGAAATATAATAAATAAATAAATAAATAAAAATTAATTGAACCTAATTTTGGGCTAAGTAAATAAAAATATACTGTGTGTTATATTTGGCAGCTGTGATTCATCCATTCGGGGAGCACATAGCGTACTTCGTGCTATTCGCAATACCGTTGTTAACAACACTGTACAGCGGCACTGCTTCGATGATTTCATTTGCTGGCTACATAACTTACGTTGATTTCATGAACAACATGGGCCACTGCAATTTCGAGCATATTCCGAACCGCCTCTTCTCTCTCTTTCCTCCCCTCAAGTACCTCATGTACACCCCTTCGTAAGTATTATTTTCTCCGTCTCAAATTAACTGTTTATTTCAAGAATCGCGTTTTTCTCTTTTTATAATTTTTTTTCCTTCAAATTATTTAGCATCACTTTAAAACCTCATACAAAAATGACATTATGGATATATGAGGGGTTTTTTGGTCTTTGAACCATGCCTCATGTGGGTTTTGGTGGTTTGTATTTTTTTTGTAATTTTCATTGAACTAGAGGGTATTATAGACATTACACATTTTTTCTGTTAAGAAATGTGGTCAACCGTTAGACCTCTTAGTTCAGGGGCAATTTGGTCATTTATCCTTAGAGTTTGATCACACGTGCAGGTACCACTCCCTCCACCACACTCAATTTCGAACAAACTACTCACTCTTCATGCCGTTTTACGACTACGTATACGGTACGATGGACAAATCTTCCGACACATTGTACAAACGCTCCCTCGTCAGAGACGAGGACTCACCCGATGCGGTGCACCTCACTCACCTAACCACACCCGAATCCATATACCATCTTCGGTTAGGGTTCGCACACTTGGCATCCGAGCCTCATAAATCTAGTAACGGCTACTTGTGGCTAATGTGGCCTATCACCCTATGGTCGATGATGGTGACGTGGATTTACGGATGTACGTTCATTGTCGAACGGAACATCTTCAAAAACCTTAAGCTTCAAACATGGGCCGTCCCCAAATATAGCGTTCAAGTAATTAAAAGATTTTCTTTAAAAAAAATTTAAACGTTAAATAAATAAAAATGCATTATTTTGTATCAATAATTTTTATTTTCTTGTTCTTTTTTTTTTTTTTTTTTTTTTTGCAGTACTACATGGAGTGGCAGAGAGAGTCGATCAACGGAATGATCGAGGAAGCTATCCTAGAAGCCGACGAAAAGGGGATTAAGGTTTTGAGCTTGGGTTTATTAAATCAGGCAAGTTATAATTTATTATATATAAGAGCTTTTACAAAATATTTAATGTGGGGCCGGGTTTTTCGAGTTTTATATTTATTACATCTTATATTTATTTACGTGTGATTTTAGGAAGCGGGGTTGAATAGAAACGGCGATCTTTTCTTGAAAAGGCACCCTAACCTAAAAGTGAAGTTGGTCGACGGGAGTAGTTTAGCCGTTGCTATTGTTGTGAATAGTATTCCGAAGGGAACAAATCGTGTGGCCATTCGTGGCAATTTATCGAAGGTTGCGTATTCGATCGCACTTGCCTTATGCCGAGGGGGAATTGAGGTACATGTTTGGCAATTTTAATTTTTAACGCCATTTATTTTGAGTTTATTGAATTCGTCACTCCTGTATTTACTCTAATTGTTAAAAAGAACTCCTCATATTATAAATATTTGCAAAATTCCTCAATTGATGTTTTTTTTGGCAAACAACCCCTAAATGATGTGTTTCTAGGGGAAATTTACTACTAAAATTGAATCATAGAGGATTGTTTTGCTAATATTTATAACACGAGGAGTTTTTTAACACTTAGAGTAAACATAAGAGTACGTTGAATGCAATTAACCCCATTTAATTTGAGTTTATTGAATTTGTCACCCCTGTATTTACTCTAATTATTCAAAAACCCCTCATATTAAGAATATTAGCAAAAATCCTCCACTAATGATTTTTTTTAGCAAACAACCCCTAAATGATGTGTTTTTAGGGGGTACTTTACTACTAAAATTGAATCAAAGGGTTTTTTGCTAATATTTATAACACGATGAGTTTTTTTAACAGTTAGAGTAAACATAAGAGTGTTGAATGCAATTAACCCCATTTAATTTGAGTTTATTGAATTTGACACCCCAGTATTTACTCTAATTGTTCAAAAATCCCTCATGTTAAGAATATTAGCAAATTTCCTCCACTAATGATTTTTTTTAGCAAACAACCCCTAAATGATGTGTTTTTAGGGGAAATTTACAACTAAAATTGAATCATAGGGGATTCTTTTGCTAATATTTACAACACGAGGAGTTTTTTAACAGTTAGAGTAAACATAAGAGTGTTGAATGCAATTAAACCCCATTTAATTTGTTGGTAATGATTTGATTGTTAAAATAGGTATTCACATTGCATGAGAATGAGTATAAGAAGCTCAAAGCAAATCTTGGCAGTGAGGCCGGTAATAATTTAATCCTCTCGAAACACAATCTTCCAAAGGTAAACATTTCATTGTTTTCAATCGGCTTTTTTCTTGTCCGAAATTTTTTCGTACGTGTTGTTCGTATATTTTGTTCCTTTATACGTAATGGAAAATAATGTTTTGTGTGCAGACATGGTTAGTGGGAGATGGACTAAGCGAAAACGAACAAATGAAGGCGTCGAAAGGAACAATATTCATTCCTTACTCTCAATTCCCTCCGAAGAAAATTCGTAAAGACTGCTCGTACAACAACACACCGGCAATGCTTGTACCAAAACATCTTGAGAATGTCGACTCGTGTGAGGTTAGCTAAGCAAATAAGAGTTTATTGCAAGCAGCACCCTCGTGTTTACTCTAATTATAAATGAACCCCACATTTTATAAATATTAGCAAAATCCCCCTATGATTCTGTTTTATTAGCAAACTTCCCCTAAAACTTCACCTTTTAGGGGGTTATGTGCTAAAAAAATTAAATTGTAAGGGTTTTTTTGCTAATATTTATAACGTAGTATATAATACACAAATTAACTCCGAAAAATTAACGTTAATTTGTTATAAATTTTAATCGTTTTTCTATGATATTGTTTTGGCGAAATTTCTAAAATCGGAAAAGTTTTTGCGTTGATTGTTCGTTCGTTTGTGCACGATAGAATTGGTTGCCGAGAAGAGTGATGAGTGCATGGCGAATCGCGGGAATAGTGCATGCGATGGAAGGATGGGGTGTGCACGAGTGTGGAGATATGATGTTCGATATTGAGAAGATCTGGCAAGCTTGTCTCGAGCAGGGGTTTCGCCCCCTCACGGAATCGAAGACGAACTAGATATACTAGAAGTTTCTAGAAGTCTCTTCAGATGTCAGATTTGAGTGTTTGTGTACACGTGTCCTTATTTATATTCTCCCACATCGAACAATGTATAAGGAAAAAAGATGTGGTGATTTGTGTGTGATTCAATAATATATGTAGTACAATACTGTAATTGAATTTGTTTGTTAATATAATAATTATAATATTTTAAATTTAAAAAAAATGTAGCATCATGTGACACTACCAACCGGAGGAAAATTGATTCATTAACAAATTATCATTATGTTAGTTGTTAATTTGGTGGAACAGAGCTAGGGGTGCAAGTTGGAACGGAAATTCCAATTTCCGCCGGTTCCGATCCGAAAAGTTTCGATTTTGGAACAACTTTTTTCATTTCGACTTCCGAAATTCCGATTCCGAATTTTTCCGATTTTTTTGGATTGAAATTGGAATTATATATAAAAAAATTGGAATTTCCGATTTCCGATTCGATTTGATTTCCGAATTTAATTCCGAAAAATTCTGATTTTTTTTTCCGAAAATACACCTATAAATAATATATAATATTTATTTTTGCGAAAAATACACCTATAAATGTTTTATTTAGGATTTTGACAAAATGAATTGTTGTTAGAAGTTTTATTAGATACGTATGTTGTGTTTGTTTTTATTTGTTTTTTGAACTGAAATTTAGTAGTTATTAGTTTTACTTTTATCGACGTGAATATTCTTATTTTTGGAAAATTATGAATATTTTAGAAAATTTTCGCTAAGTTTTGAAATTTTTAAGCTTATGTGATTTCCGATTTTTTCCAAAATTCCGAAATTTCCGGGCCTTTTGGAATTGGAATGAATTTTTAGATTCCGAAAATTTTGAAATTGACTTTGTACTTCCGAAACTTTTTGGAAATTTTCCGAAAAGGCTAATTCCGATCCGATCCATCCGACTTTCACCCCTAAACAGAGCCCATATTTTACAGATTTATGTTTATTACAGTTTGACCCCCACCTGGGTCCCTGCCGCAATTTTTGATTCTTTCACAGACTTATCTTTGGAGGACAACACCAAGATTGATTATTTGCAGTTTGACCCCCACCTGGGGTCAAAACAGCAATTTTCGTTTTCTGCATTTACCTAGTTAGCTTGTTCTAGTTTTTTGCTTTCTCCTCTCTGGGGCATTTGTGTAATAGCTAGATAGGTCCCGTTCTGATTTTTTTATTACCAATGTACGGGTACTTCTTTTTTTCCTTTGTGTACGTTCACAAGGTTTTAACGAGGCCCCAAAACTCTTATTAATAATGGAATAATAAAATCTTTTGGCAAAAAAAAAAATCATTTATAAACAAATTGAAAGAAATAAAATAAAAAAACCGAAATTGAAATGAAAAGCTTGTTGCAAAATCAAATTTTTTTGAATTGGAGTTGACGGAATTCGAAAATTTCCAATTTTCAGTCACGTAAAATATAAAATACATAATAATATTGTAGTTATAAATATTAGTGTAATATTCTGAAAAAATTCAAATTTTATTTCGGAAATTAAAATTGGATCTGAAATTGAAATCTCATATTGATTTCAATTCTATTGCAAAAATAACTCGGAAAAGCTGAAAATCGAAATTTCAGAATTTGGAATGAAAAATACCGTTCCAAAATTAGAAAAATTTGGATTGAAATTAGCGAAGTTGAAAATATCGTTCAAATTTCCAGCTCTAGTTGAACTTAACCTTGATAATTGAAGTCAAAACATAGGGTTCGAAAAAATTATGCACATTCACTTTCTGTTTCTGTGTAATACATAAACTTATGTGGGTAAATTCATCGAAATTAATTTTTATTTATCAAAAAATAAAAATCATGGAATGTCATTATATAATAATATAATAGAGAGAAAAAATAATAATAAAAAAATTATTATAGAGAGGCATGTTTCCAAAATAGTGACCCATATTCAAGTCCAATAGTTATAATGGATAGCCCTAAATTCAAAATTGTGGGCTCAAGCCCAATATCTCTAGGCCCAAAACAACCAATTTTAGTTGATGCTTACACCAACTAATTTTAAACCATAAATCTATATTAAAGAAAACCTTATTTATGCGAAACGGATCCGTATAAGATCGTATATTCGTATTTTGTTTCCAAAAGCTTTTGCAAACTCCACGCTAGTGATGGCCCGCGCTCATGGAAAGTTAACCCTAGGTATAAATACCAACCGTCCCATCCTCGTGATTAGCAGTATATATGAGATTAGTTATTCACTAATACACTTGTGAATATGCAATCTTCAGTGTTCGATAACTGACTTGAACGTCGGTGGAGGATTTTTGCTGGAACCAAGTATTCACGCGCCAACATTTGGCAAGTAGTGAACAACAACAAGAAGTGATCATTTGAGATGAAGAATTAAAAGTGGGAGTTGGAATATTGTCACACATCATTTTTTTCTCCCCATAAATGTCAATTATTTTATTTTTTTCTTCCAATTAAGAAAAAGGACTAAAAGAGAAGCATAGTTTCTTGTTAAGGACTACCATGAAAAAAAAAATATAGTGTACTTAAACCTCGGCTATAACATGTATAGTAGAGTCACATGCATGCAAGGAAAAAATAGTGTTCCAACCCTAATTAGGGTAGACACGCTTCCCACAATTTAAAGGTGACAATTGGTTCATCCAAATCAACATTTAAATCTAACCGCAATTTTAATTTCAATTCCAAAATTTTCAAAATTTCGGTATTTATTGCGTTTCCAAATGTTTCGTAGATATTTGAAATATTTCAACATTATATGAATATATACAGTTTTGTAGATGTTACACCCGATATAATATATTTGGTGATCTTGAACCACTAATCTAAACACCAACACAAAAACTCATGTGTATGTGTGTTTTGTGGTTATTTATTTATATAGATTTATGATTCAAAACCACCCGATGTGTTACACCAGGTATAGCATATCACGAACCATATATATTGGTGTATTTTTTGGAAAAAAAAATCGGAAATCTCGAAAGTTAAATCGGATTGGAAATTTCAAATAGTTTTTTTTTACAATTTCAATTCCAATCCGGAAAAATCGAAGAATATCGGAAATCGGAATAAAAAAATTCATTCCGATTCTCACCCCCACCTTATTTTAATATTATTTTATTTTAATTTAAATAATAAACTCTAACAACGAAAGCGGTCGTGAGGTAATAAATGAGTTTCACATGTAATATTGTATAATTTCAGATATTTGGACTATGGCTTAATAATTCGAAATCAAATCATTCCTAAAATAAATGAAAATTACTAAAAATACCCCAGCAATAATTTGTACGTAACACCGCTCACTTTAGCACAGCAATAAATTATCTTACAATTTTTCCTATCTTCACATTAATTATTTAATTTATGTTCACATATTTAGCATTCTGCAACTTAGGTGCATTCCAATTTACTATAAATTACATGAAAATGGTAATTGTCGTACATTGAGAGACACACTTCACCTACATAGTCATAATAATTTTAACAGTGGGTAGATATATGCTGCATAAATTACTAATTTACATTTCTATTATTTATTTATTTATTTATTTATTTATTTATTATTATTTAACGTCTCATTGTTTCTAACTACTCAATTAATTAACTGCGGTTTTGAACAGGAAAATTTATTAGGGGAGGTGAGTTTTCTTATGATGTAATATAACGGTGTCTTATTCCATTTTCATGAATAAAATGGGACAAAATTAACCGACCAAGAAAACTACTTGTTACAAATAACATTTTTGTTTGACACGTATAGATAGTGACTAATTAATCTCGCTAACATTGTACTTGGAAAAATGAAATAGTTGAATAATTGAAAATCGAGATTATTCAGAAATTCACATTGAATGTTCTTTCTCACATTAGATCCATAATCAAAATTCAAAACACATGTTTGTAATTGTTCCAGAAGAAATGAAATAAAAGACAATTTAGAGCTAGGACAATTATTATATATTGTCTTATTCCATTTTCACGAATAAAATGAGACCAATTAATCGACCAAGAAAACTACTTGTTACAAATAACATTTTGTTCGACCCACATAGATAGTGACTAATCTGGCTAACATATAACTTGAAAAAATGAAATGGTTGAATAATTGAAAATTGAGATTATTTTGGAATTCACATTGAATGTTGAAATTACGCATTGAACTTCTGGCAGTAGATCATAATCAAAACACATGTTTGTAATTGTTCCAGAAGAAATGAAATAAAAGATAATGCAGAGGTACATAACAAATTGATATAAATATAATGTAGTTTTAGATTTATTTTTTTTCAACAAATTATCTATCATTTCAGAATTTTAATGATATATTAATTATTATTTTATCAATTTTGCCATCATGCTTCTAACTAATGGAAAGAGATATTACTAGAGAGAGTTCTATTGACATATTAATTATTATTTTGTTATTTGTGATTAAGATTTCAATTTATTAAATTCAAATACCTAACATGGCACTAAAATAATTAATTTTAGTTTCACAAAAATAAATCATCTAAATTTTTAATACTAGTTCTTTTTTTTTTTTGAGAGATAATATTAGTTCAAAAAGTACTAAAATTAATTTTCTTTGATGAGGTTACTTCTTTGTTAATAAATAAAATATTTATATTTTGCATGTGGTATGATAGTTAGGCTATATTTTTTTAATTTTTGTAATAACTTTTAAGTGATGAAATGATTGATTTAATGATATTATTAAATTAAAAATCATTTACTGATATATTAAAAATAGGTAATTCATTACCCAATCATATCAATCCACTAATTCCTTTATCTAATTAAATTCTTATTTTTACTCAAAAAAAAAAAAAAAATTGAATTCTTATTTAATACACGTTTTTTTCCCAATCATAGCCACCCGCCGACCGCCTATCTCTCCGGTCAATTACCTCAACCCCGCAATTCTATTGTGCATGTATGTATATGAATTATATGATCACTAAACATGTGTATAGTGTGTGTGTGTAATATATATATATATATATATATATATATATATATATATATATATATATATATATATATGGATTTACGGGAATTCGATGACAACGCTAGTGTGGTGAAGTTAGGATTTTATCACTTGGTGTCGAATATGTATTAAAATATAAAGTAAAAAAATTAATGAAAATAATGATTGTTCAATGAATCTAAGATGTAACTGCATGATAGACTTAATTATTTGAGAGTTCGGAAAAATTCAGATTTTTTTTTTCAAAATCAGAAGATAGGAAAAAAAGAAATTAGTATTTTTTTTTTTGCATTTATTTGGACTTCAGGTGCACTAAATAATTAAAAAGTTGACGGACTTAATAGATATAGAGGCGTAATACAATGTTTTTACAATTGAGGATGTCTCGGGTTCATCACTTCCCAAGGTTGGAATCGCCATTACTTCGAAGTCACAATTTGTAACTTCTTTATCCTACTTGTTAGATCCATTTATTATAGGAGGACAATGCAAAGGCAAAAAACTATACATGCATATATAGTAGTAAAAAAAAATTAAATTTTGAGGAGGCCATGCCCACTCTGGCCCTACACTGGCTTTCCCACTGAACAGCGCACCAATTGTTTTTTTTTTTCCTGAGCTCTTTGAATAAACAAGGATAAATAAGTAATTTTTCAATAATTTGACCATATAAAACTTTTTAAATTTAGTTCTGAACTATGGTATTTATATTGTAATGATAAATACGAAGCATTATATAAATCCATATAAGAATATCGAGAAAAATAAAAAAAAAAACATTGAAAGGACTAAAAATCATATTTACAAAAAGACGGGGGGGCCAAAACCCAAATTTACAAAATATATGTAAAGTTTACCTGAAATGTTTTTTTTTTCATGTCCGTCACTGTTGAGGAACATATCATATGTTTAGGTATTAAATTCTAATTATAAATGCGATTTGGTATTAGTAAATGATTAATGCAAAGTAGTTGGAAAGGTGATACTTCAAAATTCAATAACTCGTCACATGCAAATTCATGCTTAGAGAGAGGGTAGAATAGTCATTGTGAAATAGATTAATATCATATTAATTCACGTGGAGGTAATCTTTGTTAGAAATATAATTTTGAGTTTACTTTCTTAAAATAAATAATATTCAACTGAGTTGCGATTTCTTATTAACTTTTGAATGCATTTTGTAATTTTGAGACGTAAAATTACTAGATAAACTAGAAGATCATAATTCGTAAAAATACATTTTTAAGCCCACAAGTTTGTACCAATTTTACATTCCGTCCCCCATGTTAAAAAGAAACACACTTGGTCACTTATGTTTCAAAATGCAATACTTTTAGTCCTTCCCGTCAATTTTCCATTAGAACTAACGGAATCAAGCGTGTGTCCATGGCTGCTTTAATTGACGAAGTAACGGTAAATTAACAGAAATTACCAAAATTGCTAAAATGTTGAAACATGATGTAGCAATGTGAAACCGGTGTAAACTTGAGAGATGTAAACTATAATTTTCCAGATCGTAATTACATTAAGTCACCGTAATTTACATTAAGGTACAAGTCCAAACCGATTACCCTATCGGCCTATTAATTCACCAAATCACTATAATTTACATTCCTCCACTAAAAACTCGTCTGGTCAAGAGATGAGGGGCCTGGAAGCAAGCGATTTCGCCTTTGGATTCAAGTAAAAGTTGCACCTACGACCACGCAATAAAATTATGAGTAAGAAAGCAAAAAAAAAATAAAAAAATAAAAAAAAATAATCATAGGATAAACATGAAACTACAAATAAAACGAAAGGAATATTTTGTTTTTAAGCAATGATTGGATTTGGAGGGTGGGATTCGGCAGATTGAGAGGATGGGGGTTGAGAAAGAGTATGAAGCAATTAATCATATCAAGTTTGGGAATGGGGGTTGGCTCCCTTTTGGGAATTAAAGTTCAACGTGAAGTTGAAATTCGATAAATTAATAATCTCGTTTAAATAATAATTATTTGCTCTAGTCTCGACTCGATAAAAAATGTATTAAATTATTAATTCAATAATTTAATATTTCGTTAACCTAATATAATGTTGTTAGTCTCGAGTTTTGACTGTTTTAATTTATAGAGGTTTAATTGTATATTTATTGTATTTATATATTATATAAAACGTAAAAATAGGTATGTAACAACCTTAGATCAACCTTTCAATTACGTCGTAGTCATGAGTTTACATCAACATTATATGATATCAATCATTAGAAAATATGATAATCGTGAACCTATGTAACGGATACGGAAACTGCGATACTGGGAAACGAGTAAGCGGCACGTCCCAAGAATATGGATACGAAAGTTTAGGGGAAACGTATAAATATTAAAAGTATAGGGTTATATTTATAAATATGATATATAAATATATATAAGTTTTTATTTATATAGAAAATATTCTTTATATTTTCATACAAGTATATTAAAATAAATTGACAATAAACTCTCAATTGCAATGATC
>NW_012193062.1:271886-303161 GCF_000504015.1 Erythranthe guttata
AGTATTAAGACATGTCGAAAATTGACCAAAAAATCGACCTGTATGTGTCGAAAATTGCCGACGGGTTTCAGAAAAAAAAAAACTTCAAAATCGACTTCGAAGCTCAAAAAAGACATCGATACTTACCTTAATGTGTTCTCCTTTCATATATACTACCATATTATTGTCTTATAACTCAATTTTATACGTTTTGTGAGGTTTTAATTTCTTTAGTTTTGATATTTATTAGAAGGGTTTGTTGTGAGATTTCTTAGAAGGGTTTGTTGGGAGTAAGATTTTTTAGAAGGGTTCTAGGGGAGGGACAAGAAGGACGTGGAGAAGGAGGCAAATGGTTTTTTGAGTTTTTGATTATTTGGTATCTAAGAAAGAAAAATAGTATTTGTAATATTTTTTTAGTTTTAATTTCATTAAGGGTATTAAAGTAATTTACAATTAATTATTTATTTTTAATGTTTATGGTATTCAAGTAAGCAAAAGTTGGGATTTGAAATAGTGATCCCCCATTTGGTGATCTCCTAAAAAACCTTTTCATGAAATTCGTTAAACCTAAAATTGTAGGATTGGTTTGAAGAACAATTAAGCATTAGATTTTATATATAGCAATAATAATTTGGTATTAAAAGAAACAAATTCGTCCCTAATTATTTAAAACTTGAGGTGTTTGTAAATATTATGAAATATTAATTTTCAACATCTAATTTTTTAGGGCAAATTACAACCAACCCCCGAAGTAAGGTCAAATTACGAAAAAAACTATCATGTTTGCATAATTACAAGCACCCCTCAACCATGTATTATGTTACAAAAAATCCCTCTAGTTGATAATTTTAAGGGCGTTCATTCTGTAAAATTGTAAATAAAATAAATATATATAAATAAAATAAAATAAACTAAATACCACACCAAATTAACGGTTCGATAATCGGCATGCACGGTTTACGTTTAGTTCGATTCAATCGGTTTACCAACTGGGTGTATTTAACATTTAATTGGTAAATTTAACATTATAAGGCAATAAATACATAGTTGAGAGGAGTGGTTGTAATTATGCAATCAAGAGTGTTTTGTTTTTTGTAATTATAACTTACGTCAGTGGGTGGCCGTAATTTAACGTAATTGTACATTTTACTCATTATAAGATTTTAAATAAAAATGTTACCTGAATGTACATTTTAAATATCTTAAAAAGTTTTAAAAATATTAAAAGACTTTTAAAAATAATTACCAAACACTTTTGAAAATCTTATAAATTTATCAGAACACCCTCTTAAATCAATTTATTTAAAATTAAAACAAATATATAGAACAAGAAAACTCATACAATAATATCTTTTCAAAATCTTTTGGAAATGCCAAATGAAAATCTCGAGTACCATAATTAAATTACTTGTCTGTCCAATACTCTCTTTTGCACAGTGTGTTGACAGTGAAACCATCTTATTATTCTTTATTAATTATGACCTATATATATATATATATATATACCACATGGGAAGGGCTCATTTTTCAGCTTTTAGCAAGTAGCATCCATCTACAACCAAAATATATATACATACATATAAAATATTTACAGGCCAGAAAAAAATGGCAACAAAACCAGGAGTGCTTACAGATTGGCCATGGAAACATCTCGGAAGTTTCAAGGTACTTATGTCTCTTTATTATTTCTCTATATATTTTCTGTCCTTTTTAGCAATTTTTTCCATTTTTTCTTTGGGAAGAAACCGACATATATATAAACAAGTGCCTGATCTTGCTATTCTTATAGTTTACTATACTTCTTCTCTGGGTACGGTGGTGGCGGTGGTGGTGGTGGTGGTAGTGGTGGTGGTGATGGTTCATAAAACTCAGTTGTACTTTCTTTTAAAATCATGTGGAAACAAAACAAACCCATGTACGATGATTTGACTACTTTCTCATAATTGTCAGAAAAAGAGTCATTATTAATACCTTTCCTATGATATCTTAATTTATTAATATTTTTATATTTAAAAAAAAAAATTAATTTTGTTTTAATTTTTTTTTGAATTTGCTATTCAAGTACATGATCTTGGCTCCATGGGCAATGCAAAGCATATACTCAATTGCAAAAAACAAGAATGGAGAGAAAGAAAGAGACTACATCAATTTGTTGGTAATTCCATTTATGGTATCAAGAATCCTCCACAACCAAATCTGGATTTCGATTTCTCGTCACCGGACCGCTAAAGGCAACAACCGTATCCTCGATAGGACCATCGAATTCGAACAGGTCGACAGGGAAAGCAACTGGTTCGTATTAATTCTCGTTTTCCGTTTTTAATTCCCCCACACAAAAAAAAAATCAATATTAATTACTTTGTACTTAAGTTTGATGAGATATTATACTCAACCAAATTTCACTATATAGAAATTAGTAAATTAAGGTCTCGTTTGGTTAGGGAGATTAGCCATTATTAACTAAACAACTGAACATTGTTTGATGTTTGGCGAATAACTTGCGGGGTCAACCAGCAAATACTATGTTATCTTGGTTTATCTTGCTTAACATTAATCGAAAACATAATGATCATATTATTTCGCCTAAGGATCGGTCACTCAAAAGATTATTTCTTAGCGCTTAATATTCTATATATGAATTCAATACTAGATCCCGAACCGACAACTATTATTCGAATCAAAATACTAAAAAACCCGATTTTTTTTTTTAAATTTATTATTTGTGTGTATGTATTTGCAGGGATGACAACATTCTACTTAGTGGAATATTGTTCTATTTTTTCAACTCAACACTAAGAAGTGCATCATTTTTGCCAATTTGGAGAAATGATGGCATAATTATCACAATTTTGCTTCATGCTGGTCCAGTGGAGTATCTCTACTATTGGCTCCACAGAGGATTGCACCACCATTTTCTCTACACCAGATATCATTCCCACCACCATTCGTCCATCGTCACCGAACCAATCACATGTACGAACAACAAATTAATACTCGTATTATATTATTTTTTTTAGAATTTATTTCGTGCAAATATTAATTATTTGTGTCAGATTGATCAGGTTTTTCGTTACTGTTGCGTAAAGCGTTGTAACAGTTTGTAAAAACTGAATTATACGAGACACAACAGATTCTAACAATTATATTACTATATAATTAATTTTGATGTTGTGACAGCTGTCATACACCCATTCGCCGAGCACCTATCGTATTTCGCCCTGTTCGCGATCCCGATGTTCGCAACCATTCTTACGAGAACCGCCTCAATTATCTCCCTATTTGGTTACATCACTTACATTGATCTTATGAACAATATGGGACACTGCAATTTCGAGCTCGTTCCGAAATGGATCTTCTCGATTTTCCCTCCTCTCAAGTACTTGATGTACACCCCTTCGTAAGTATATCTATATATATATATTTCGTACATGTTTTTCTTTCTTTTTTTTTTCGGAAAAAATCTTATTAGAATGTGTACTAGGTTTCACTCGTTGCACCACACGCAATTTCGGACAAACTACTCGTTATTCATGCCGTTCTACGACTACGTACACGGTACAATGGACAAGTCAACCGACGCACTGTACGAAACCTCACTGGAGAGAAAGGAGGATTCTCCGGACGTGGTACATATAACGCACCTCACCACACCGGATTCTATCTTCCATCTGCAAGTGGGATTTGCCTCGTTCGCTTCCAAGCCTCAAAAATCGAAGTGGTACATGTGGCCACTCACATTTTGGTCCGTCACGTTCAATTACATCTACGGCAAAACATTTATCGTCGAGAGAAATTTGTTCGAGAAACTTAAGCTCCAATCTTGGGCGATCCCTCGATATTCTATCCAGGTAAAAAAAATAAAAAATAAAAAAAATCAACGCAATAAAAAATTGTGCCGTGAATTCTATAATCGTTACACGGTTAATTTACTATTTTAATTACATATGTAGTATTCGCTCAAATGGCAAGGAAAAGCGATTAACGGATTAATCGAAGAAGCAATACTCGAAGCTGACGCACGAGGCGCCAAGGTTATAAGCCTAGGCCTACTCAACCAGGCAAGTTCACATTATATATATTATTTCGTCAAATTCGATTTATTTCATTTACTAATTAATTAATTATTATTTTTTTTTTTTGCAGAGTGAAGAACTTAATAGAAGAGGAGAACTTTTCGTCGAAAAACATCCTAAGATGAAAACGAAAATAGTCGACGGAAGTAGTTTAGCGGTTGCGGTTGTACTAAACAGCATTCCTAAAGGCACAACTGAAATACTATTTAGAGGCAGCCTCTCCAAAATTGCATTTGCCATTGTTTCTGCTTTGTGCCAGCAGGGCATTAAGGTAATTTAATTAATTAATTATCTCTTGTTGTAATTAATAATTATTAATTTCTTTTAAGTGTAATTAGTTAACAAGTTCGATTCCGTACTAGGTTGCGACGTTCTACGAAAACGAGAAGCTTAAATTGTCCACAATGCCTCATGCTACTAAAGTTGTGACCTCCGAAAATTACACTCAAATGGTAAATAAAAAAAAAAAAAAAAAAAAGACGAAATACTTTTTTTTGATTTTTTTTTAATATAAATATTTTTAAATAAATGAAATGTGTTTGTAGATATGGATAGTTGGAGATGGATTTACAGAAGATGAACAAAAGAAGGCACCAAAAGGGACTTTATTCATTCCATTCTCTCAATTCCCTCCGAAGAAAGCGCGAAACGACGTCGTCTACCGTCAAACTCCGTCTTTGATAGCTCCTCCTTCACTTAAGAATCTTAATTCTTGTGAGGTAAATTAATTAATACAATCATTGCAAAATTATTATTTTTTTTTAAATAAATATATAAGTTTCTTGATTTTTTTTTTCTCGAAGAATTGGCTGCCGAGAAGAGCGATGAGCGCTTGGCGCGTGGCGGGAATATTGCATGCATTGGAAGGATGGAATGTGCATGAGTGTGGTGATGATATTTTTGAGTTCAAGAAAATTTGGGAAGCTGCACTTAAACATGGATTTCGCCCTATTAATTAATGTTTTATTAATAAATTTTTAGGATTATTTTAATTTGTGTAATAATAAAATTTCCAATTGAATGAATTGTGTGTGTTGCACAAACTCATTTGGACTTGTGTTTGGTTGTAATTTGTGTTTGTGTTTGTGTTTTATTATATGGATCAATTAGTAATTTGGTAATTTATGTTTTGTGTTTATTGAATGGAGAGATTTAAACTCAATTGAATGATGTTATAGTTTCTTTGAAAACTAAATGTTGATGTAGTGCATGTGGTGTTGTAAATGAGCTGAGCCGTCTTGATAAAAGTTCGAACTTGAATTCGAATTTTGAGCTCTAGTTTTGTGACGAGCTCATTCTTAATTGCTCTTGATCTCATGAGCCGGCTTGCGAGCTTTTATTTTAAAATTTAATTTATTTTTTTATTTCAATATAATAATATAAAATTAAATAATAAATTAATATAAATAATTTAAAAAATAAATCACATGTCATTTTGTTTTTATTTTTCTATTATAATTTATAATAATAAATTCTAACAATAATTAAAAAAAAAAATACACAAAATGACTCAGGTTCAAGCTCTCGAGCTCGAGCCAAAAGAAAACAAAAGAAAACTCGAAGAACTAGAGCTTGAGTTCGCCAAAACAGCCTAACTCGGCTCGAGTTTGGCTCGTTTACACCCCTAATGTAGTATATTGAAATTGTAATTGTCGACGCAAAAAAAAAAAAAAAAAATCAATTTGTTTTTTCCGAATGTTAAAACTAATTCTGATTCTGATTCTGATCCTAAGAGAAATCCCAATAAAAAAATGTTTAGAAATCGAAATCGAAATGATTTTATTTTATCTTATAATTTTGGATCAAAATCGAAAAAAACGAGCTTTAGATACTGAATAGTATTTATTTATTTAAAAATTTAGATCATGGACGGAATACAAATTAATTTAGGCGGGAATTAATTAACCTGACCTCTTAACGGTAGAAAAGCGTGAAATCCATAACCAAAACGTTAGAGATAAAGCGCTTCAGCAGTGACGACGATTTTCATTCAGCGAAATAATCTTCTTCTTTACGAAAAAATCCCTTCTGTTTGGATAATTACATATATCCCCTCCAATTATGAATCTTCTTACACCTCCACCCTTATGGTGTCAAATTCAACATAATCATCTAGATTCCGTGGAATGTTCTCTAGTTTGTACTCATTAGTGCAAAAATACAGTTTCCAATGCACCACAATCTGATATATACAAGCACAAAAACCACATATAATGATCATCTTGCTTCAAACTGTGCAGCTCGAACGGGATAAAACGGGTTCAAAATTGAGAAAATTCCATATAATCTAGAAGATTTCATTAAATTTGAAACCGCTAGGGTAGACGTGTAAGGAAATTTATTTTATCGTTGAAGGGTGATTGTAATTACCCAAACAGGAAGAAATTTTTCGTAATTTGACCAACCTCTTGACCAACCTCACCAGGGGTGATCGTAATTTAACCTTAATAAAATAATAAAAAGTAGAAGAGGACCCGATAAATGGATCCGGTTCCGTGAAATGGATCCGACTAAAATAAAATATTGAAATATGAAGGCCCAAACAGCCCCTTAATAATTAAACTTATCTGCAAAAATAATATCTACAGAAGACGAAGAAGAAGAAGAAGAAGAAAGAAGGAAATGGCGAATTGCATCGCCTATATCTTCAGTTTCTCTCTCAGTTAAAAGAGACGGCATAACTTCTCTCTCATGGTCTTCTTCTTTACCTAATCTTAAAATTTCCGCCAATACTTCTATTCTATCCGCTCCCACTCTCAATCGAAACCAGGTATTATTATTTTATCCCCAATTATTTATTTTTTTAATTAAGAAGCAGTTTATTGATTTTTGCTGTAATGTTACTTGATAGCGTGACGGTGAGATTGAACATAGGATTGATTGCCTTTGTTTTTCATTTATAAAAAGAAATTGCTTTTCTGAAAATTGAACAAGGTTGTGAATCCAACTTGGAATATATGCAGCTTCAACGATGGAGTTTGAGCTTTTTTTTTTTTTTTTTTTTTTTTAATGCTAGCTAGGGTGTAATTTGGAACCGAAATTCCGAATTTTGCCGATTTCGATTCGAATATTTTTTATTATGTAACAATATTTTTCATTTCGAATTCCAATATTCTGATTTTCTGTTTTTATTGGGAACGGAATTGGGATACATATTAGATTCCGATTTTCGATGTTTATTCACAAAAATTACACTTATAATAGCAATTTTTTTGTGTATTTTGTATCATATGTGACTAAAAATTTGGAAATTCTGAATTCCCTCTATGTCGTTCTGAAAATTTCCGATTTTGGAACTAGTTTTTTCGTTCCAATTTCTTCGATTTTTTCCTATAACGGAGTCGGAATTAGTTTTTCACTTTCGAAAAAAAGTGGTAACTTTCAGAAAGTACTAATTCCGATCCGAGATACACTTCTTGTTCTACCTAAACCTATTTAACATGGTATTTGAACGAGTCTGTAAGCATATCTCCGAGTAATTTTTCTTAATGATTGAGGAGGTACTGCTCGAAGAAAGACGAGTATAAATAGTGTATTTTTGGTCTTCTTGTCCATGTTATTGGATTACACACTCCAAGGCAAGAATTCAAATCCATTGTTAGAAATGAAAATGTTTGGTTAAATGTAGTGAAATCCATTATCATTTTTCCGTTGTGTAGATTTTGATATTGTACGAAATATTTGAAGGGCTTCGTCGTTCAAGCTGCTTGGACAAGGAGATCTCGCAGTGAAGCAGAAAAAAAGCCGAATCGAAAATCATGGAAGCAAAAGACAGATATGTACATGAGACCGTTCTTACTAAACGTGTTTTTTTCGAAGCGATTTGTGCATGCTAAAGTGATGCATAGAGGTACAAGCAAAGTGGTTTCTGTCGCAACCACAAACGCAAGAGATTTGAGGAACACATTGCCTTCACTTATAGACAATAATGCGTGTAAAGTTATAGGTACTCTAATTGCCGAGCGATCTAAAGAAGCTGATGTTTTTGCAATGTCGTACGAGCTCAAGAAAAACGAGCGTGTTGAGGGCAGGCTTGCTATTATTCTTGATACTATACAAGAGAGTGGTATCATATTTGTTCCCTGATATTTTTTTTCTTGTTTTTTTTTTTTTTTTGTTTTTTTTTTTTTTTTTGTAATTTTGAATTGATGTTAATTGTAGAAGCTGTTATTTTCTGGGCTGGTAGAAGCGAGTAGGGTTCTTATTTCAGGAATTTTGTTTTCGATTTTTTATTGTTGTTGCAGTGTTGAAGAATTGAAGTTCCTTATTTAGTTATCGGCAATGTGAGAATTGGAAAATGAATTCTTGTGTGTTATGCCGAGTGAAATACAATGTGTAATATGTTGCCATAGATTACATGTGAATGTGCGAAACTTGTACCGGAGGGTGAGAATCGAACAAATCAAAATAGGCACTTTTCGAAGAAAAAAATTGAAAGTGAAATTAATTTCAATTCTATTACAAAAACAAACTGGAAATTGGAATTGGAATGAGAAAACTTGTTCTGAAAAATATGAAACTTTCGAATCGTAATCGGTGGCATTCGAATTTTTTTAAGTCGTCACTTGTATACATACGTAGCAATATTGATATTATTGGTGTAATTTTTTGGAAGAAAAATCAAAAGTTTCTAAAAAAAAAATCGGATCGAAAATTGGAAATCGAAACTTTTGGAATTGAAATCAGTAATATTCATATCAGAATCAGCGGAATGCGAAAATTCAATTCCAATTTCCACTCCTAACTAAGATAATAAACCATGACCATGATAAAATAAAATGAAGATCAAAATTAGGTGAGTATTCAATCTATCAATAAAATTCATATAGAGGCAATAACCCCATCAAGAAAATAAAAAGAAAAATAGATATAACACTATTTAGGCAGAAACCTCATCGAATTATGCTTCTCAAGTTCTTCAAATAATAATAAAAAAAGACAAAGGTAAAACGTAACCCCTGCGGATGAAGAATGCATCGGTGATGCTTGCATCCTGAAGTTGTATATATTTTTTAAAATCTGCAGAAAAATAAGCACCATCGATTTTGAGCATATATTAATATATTATACGAGGATGATTTCGACAATTAAATACAAGAATAGCATACATATATATATATATATATATATATATATATATATATATATATATATATATATATATATATATATATATATATATATATATATATATATATATATATATATATATATATATATATATATATATATATATATATATATATATATATATATATATATATATATATATATATATATATATATATATATATATATATATATATATATATATATATATATATATATATATATATATATATATGTTGGCATATTTACTTACTGAAACTGAAATCTGGTATAATATGGTGGGTGAAGTAGAGCACCATTAAGCAGCAGCAACCTATGACAAAAGACAAAAAATAAATAATTATCGGATTAAAAAAAATGCAAAATTCTATTTCATACCAACAATTTCCGATTATGATGTCCAATAACAACTTCACATGTCAACATATTGGCAGTTAAATTCCTCGACTTTACATAGGATATAATCTAAGTTTTCTGCTGTAATAATCCCATCACAAGCAGTAATTTTTAATAAATATAAACGATTTTCAACTTCACAAGAATTTCATTGCTCGATTATTTTTCTTTTGCTACACAAAATATAAAATGTGCCATTGTTGTTACCTTGTCACAGGGTGGGGTGAAAACTGATTTCACTGCCTCAAAAACCTCTTCAATCGGTCTTGCAGCATCCATCTTGATCAAAAGAAAATGAAATAAATTACCATATCCAACGAGGGTTAAGAAAAACGTTAGCTCGGTGGTGAAATTACCTTTCTGACCTTCCCCTTAGCATTGTAATACTCAATCACTGGAAGACTAGACTCCATGTAGACCTTAAACCTCTTCCTTATAGTCTCGATATTATCATCTTCTCGACCCTTCACCCCGGAAAAAATAAAAAGATAAATATAAATTAACAATGAGATGAAGAAATACAAAAGAAATGGTAGATATATTTTTTATCAATAATAAATAAACTAATCAAATGATGTAACCTGGTTCCTACTTAACAGACGCCTCTCCATTTCCTCCTCCGAACAATCAAAGAAAAGTACAAATTCTGGCTCGATTCCAGTCTGCAAAGACGAAATTGAATCAACTTATATTAGTCTTTTAAATACGTATAAATATGTATATATATTTATATATCTATGTAGTGAAAACGAGACTTACTACAGACTCAAATGCTGCACGATTCTCCTCATTACGCGGAAAACCATCAATGAGAAACTTGTCGTTTCCATTTTCCTCTATGGCTCGTTGAAGAAGCTTAATTGTTACCTCCGAAGGTACAATCTTTCCCTCCTTAATCATGTTTTGAATCATTGTCCTAGATATTGTATATATAAAAAGCCAACTTAGTTAAAGAAAACACACGGTACTGATAAAATAATTCAGAACAAAACTCGATTTTGTCCCTTGCAACCCAAGAATTTGAAACGAAGCACTGATGAATATGGAGTTAAACGTTAATTTCCCAAAGAAAGTGTACAAGAAACCGCATTCAAAACATATTCAAGAATGTATTAACTCAATATAAATAGAGTAATATTTATTTATTTCCGAAAATAAAACAATCACATAAGAATATTGGTGTAATAATAAAAAAATTATACCCATTTTCAGAGCCAGATTTTATCTCGGCTCTGAGAAGATCACCCGCACTGAGATGCGTGTAACCGTAATGTTCGACAATATTTGCACACTGAGTTCCCTTGCCACTGCCTGGCCCACCTGAGAAAAAATGACAGGCATGTGAGGAAAGCATATCGTTATTGAACACCGATAAACGAAAAGACAACAGTCTAAATTCAGAGTATTTTCTTTCTTTTATTACAACACACAACAATTAAACGATTTTATGTAAAAAGTGCGTAAATATTGGAAACTGATGCACTTACCAAGTACAAAAACAACGGTGACTTTCTTGTTGGTGTGTGCATCTCCATTACCTACCTGAACCTAAATCAGTTACGTAAAATTTAAGGTACTTTGGCTATATACTACTTGCTTGGCTAAATTAATGCCTGCTCAGCTGGAAAGTCCATATTATGGAATTTAGAATTCGAAATTTCTATTTCTTGCATTAAGCACGTAAAGAAAATCAAGAACAGGGGCGAAAAGGGATTAAAGAAAATACAGTTTTTGGAGCATCAACAACAGTCCCCATAGTGCCTAGAGAAATTCCAATCAATTATCTGCATACAACCAAATATACCAACGAGAGTTAGATGCGTTGTTTTAGTCGAACAAGTACAAAGGTAACATTAGATAGAAAAAAAAATTCATATCACATAGAAACCGGACGTACTAAAATGATGATTAAATTCACATCAATGCCAAGTGGCTGTTAGCAGTAAATTTTTAGCTCTATTTATAATGTTAAGCCACAAAATAAATAATAATAAAAGAATAAACGGAGATCAATAAAAATCAACGAAAAGATCGAATTTTAGCCAAAAATGTTCAGTGTTTGATGAAATAAACACTTCAAATTCAAAAAATGTAGCCCTTAAGCAATCTTTATTGACATTTTGACGATTTGACGACGGTGATCTAAATAATAATAAAAGAATAAACGGAGATCAATAAAAATCAACGAAAAGACCGAATTTTAGCGAAGAATGTTCAGTGTTTGATGAAATAAACACTTCAAATTCAAAAAAATGCAGCCCAAACGTGATCTTTATCAACAGTTTGACAATTTGACGACGGTGATCTAAATACTTATTATCGAATATAACATAATGCAGATCACCGCACTATTCAGTATATCCACTAACAAGAGGCTGGTCCATATAGGCAGATCCATAGAAAAAACCGACAAAAACATAAGCCAATAACTCAAATTAAACCGAGATCGCTCAGATCAAATTCACCATTAATCACAGACAAAAATGCATGACCGTGTAAATGAATACAAACAAAATTCCAAAATTCAGCAAACACAAAAATGAATGATACAAAATTAAAATCGAATAAAATAAAAGATCCAGTTATATATCTATCTCACATTTAATCTACGCATACAAAATCGAGCAGAAACTAAGATCGTAAATAAAAAAAAATAAAAAAAAAATTAAGATCTGAGACTCACCAAATTGCTGCAGAAGAAATGGGGGAAAAAAGAGAGGGAAAGCAGTGGAGATCTAAGAATGGGGGAAAAAAGGGATCCAAAATGAAGAATTAATTTATAGAGAGAGAGGGAATGATTAAATAATTGCAGGGGGGTTGGGCTGAATGAATTGCGGAGGGAGAAGTGTTATTTGTGACTTTGCGTAATTTTGAAGAGAAATTAATTAAATAAATAAATAAAATAAAAATCTGTACAGTTTGACAAGTAGTCGTGGTTGATAATGTTGTAGGAATCAAAGAATCGGGTTTTTCTTCAGTACAGAAAATTAATCTGCGCACTGTAGAGGAATTCAATTCCCATTTATCAGAATTCTTTCCACTTGTCTACAAGTGGGATTCACAAACTTTCCATTTTTTTTTCTTTTTTTTTTTTTTTTTTTTTTGGTAATAATTTCGTAAATATCTCCTTAATATCATGTTAAATTACGCGCGGCTATCCCTAAAGTAATGATAAAACACTTCATGTTTGGGTAATTACAACCACTACCCTCAGTTATGGATTTTTCTTACATACATGTCCATTTTTGCGGTGTGAAATTTAGTGGAATATTCTTCAATTTGTACCCGTTTTGCCCCATTCGAGCTCCACATTTTGAAAAAGATGATCATAAAATGTGTCTATTGGCTTGTAAATATCAGATGTGTGGTCGTGCATGAGAAACTGCATTTTTTTTACGAAACAAGTACAACTTAGAGAATGTCCACGAAATTTAGAAAATTCCGTTGAATTTGACATTATAAGAGTGAAACTCGTAAGAACATTCATATTTGATGGAATGGTTATAATTACAAAAAATGATGAATTTTTTCGTAATTTAACCTGTACAGCAGGAAGTTGGCGTAATTTAACCTACGTAGGAAATACTTTATTGGTTAATTAGTCCTAATAATTATGTAATTGATTCAAAAATAATAAAACAATATGAAAGTGTAAGTTTACCCATTGCAATTTATATGGTTGACTAGGGATCCTATTTTAGAAAAATAGAATAAAACAGTCCTAGTAATAAATGAGTATGTTTATTCTTTTTGGTGAAACTGTCTAATTCAAAATGTAATTAAATTACAAAAATTAATGAATTTAAATATGGGCGTTGATTTTTTCACAATTAAAATAACAAAAATAAGAATAAATAATAATAATAATTAATAATTAGAGTTAGGACCGGGTCGAAAGCCCGTTGACCCAAGTAAGTGGTGGCCGACCCGTCTAAACAGAACCAACCAACCAACCACAAACACACAGAAAACACAAAGTCAAACGTGTGAGCTGAGGAAGAAGAAGAAGAAGAAGAAGCAATGCCATCCCTTCAATTTGCACTACCAAAGATTCATCTTCTTCCATTCTCTTACAACACTCAAACTCAAAACCTCTATTCCGCCGCCACTCCTCGATGCAGGATTTCCTCCACCTCACCAAGGTTAATTCCCTTTTCATCTTTATTATATTTCCCCTTTTACTTTCATTTCTATCTCTCACTTGCCATTTATAATCCTATATTTTATCTCAATTAGGCCTCTCGTTTGGTTGGGGAGATTAGTTAGTTATTATTAACTAAATAATTGATGTTCGATATCCCCAATAACTTGTCCGTGTCGACCCGCAAATATTATGTTATCATTGCTTATCTTCTGATATTTTTTTCGTTTTTTCGTTAGACGTCTCGGGGGTCTGATAAAATAACTGGGTTTTCATTAAATTATTTAATCTTATATTGACAGCCAAACGAAGCCTTATTTAATAATTTTTTTTGGGTGTGTTTTTTACCCTCTTATTGAGTTTTGCATACAAATTGGTAAATGTGTTTGTTGATGAATTCTTGATTCATAGTATTATGCTCAATAATGCCATTACTTTTGGACCCTTGATTCTTTAAGAATTTGTGGGCAAGTTGATATTTCATTCAAGTTGCAACAATCTCCGATACGTATTTAGGCACTCTTCGCTCGCTTCTGTTGCTCCATTGGAAGCAATACTATTCGATATCGATGGAACACTAGTTGATTCGGACCCTATCCACTATTACGCCTTTAGAGAAATGCTTCAAGAGGTCTATTCCATCCTCGTTTTTCGTCCTTCCTATTTTACTTCATTTAGTTGTCGTGTTCCAATTTCATTGTTTCTTTATTCGTTTATCTGACAGGTAGGATTCCACGGAGGAGCACCCATAACCGAGGAATTCTTCATAAACAGTATTAGTGGCAAGCACAACGTGGAACTCCGTCACGTTTTATTCCCTGATTGGGATGTTGAAAGGGCCGTGAAATTCTTCGATGACAAGGAAGCAATGTTTCGAAGGTATAACTAACTTACGTCAGCACTTTCTTTATTTAGTACGTGTCTCGTATCTATATTCAATAAAAAATTAAACTAAAAAAAAGCATTTCCGTTAAAAGCTGATTTTATGGACTTAGATTGGCTGCAGAAGAAATGAAACCCGTAGCCGGGCTAGAAAAGCTGATCAAATGGGTAGAAGATAATGGTTTGAGAAGAGCAGCTGTCACAAATGCTCCAAGATCAAATGCTGATCTGTTAATCTCTATACTTGGTCTCGAAAGTTTCTTCGAATTCGTTATTATAGGAAGTGAGTGTAACCGAGTAAAGCCTTTTCCGGACCCCTATTTAAAGGCTCTCGAAGAGCTCGGTATCTCTTCCGAGCATGCATTCGTCTTCGAGGTTCGAATTTTTTTTTTTTTCGATTTTAAAATTGATACATAAAAATGTACTAAATTTTTATTTGGATTAAAAAAAATTAAGGATTCAGTGTCGGGAATAAAAGCTGGAGTGGGAGCTGGAATGCCGGTAGTAGGTTTAGCCACGGGTAACCCTGAAAGATTACTATCAGAAGCAGGTGCAGCTATGGTTATCAAGGATTATACCGAGGCTAAGTTGTGGGCCGTTTTAGACGGTCTCGAAAAGAAGACACGTCCAGCGAAAGTTGGCACTCAACTAAGTGGTTAGTCGTTATTTTGATGTTCCGATCCTACAAAAAGATAAATACAAATATTTTTTTTCTAGACTCCCTACTGAGGTATAAAGTGAGCACAAGAAGAAATGTAAAAATCTGTTATGTACTCGAATATGAAAGTCTGAAGATGTTCACCATTTACAATGCAATAATATCACGGAAACAAAAATCATTGTGTCGAGCCAAAAGAAATAATGCAAGAATGAATCGCCTAAGTCAAGAATCAATGTTTATGCAATCGCTATTTATCGTGAAATCTATTGACAAAAGAAATATAACTGTACCGTGGATAGAGATCATCGAGCCCATGAGACAGAATCAACCTCGTCCCTTGCTTGCTTGTACAGTTCAAGCCTTTTTGCAAATTGCATTCTCTTCTCCATCAATGTGGGATCTTCGTCCAATAATTCACCGAGTTGTTTTCCCTGTAATGCCACCAAATAAAAGCTGTTAATAATCTCGATAAAACGAGCCCATGTATGTGTACAAGAAATGAAAAAACAGAGCAAAGTACCTCTTTCTTGCCAATCTGCATGTAAAAGTAATTAAGTAGATTCTGTTTGGCTTCTTTAACTTGACAGTGAACCACTGCTTTAGGAATTGTGTTTTTAAGATTTTCGGAAATCAGGTTTATGTAAGAAGACACGTTTGAGCCTATCCTTCTGAAGTGGCCTTCTGAATAACGATCAATAGTTGGGTCAGGTGCTGAGTTTTCCCTTTCGTTTGGCTTCCCCCTTGGGTTTTGCCCTGGATTTCCTGCAATATTCTCGATTTCTTGGGGAATTTTCCGGAAGAATTCTACAGTCACATATGAAGACTCCATATCAACCAATCTAGTCACTGTTTTCTTGCTTTCATCACGGAACTTTTCCAAAGCCTCGTTTGCTGCTCCTGCTATTGTCGTTTGCAGAGATGGAAAACGTTTCAATTCCTGTTTTTGCCGAACAGAAATTTAGAAGCAAATAGCGAACAGTGTAAACCAAAAATAGAATTGAAAACGTTTCAATTCCTCTTTTCGTGTTTGGCTTTCTAAATGGAGAATCAAAAGTCTTTTCGGAGAATAATCTGGAAATACTCTCTCTCTTTGGAACATGATTTCACAACTACGGTAGTTCTCAGAAGATTTGACTGTAAAAAAAAATTCTCTCGAAATATAAACAACATTACTTTCTTCACAAATTCTTCCCCGAAACACCTTTTTCCCTAAATAAAATGAAAATACTAGCCCAGAGGAAAGCCAAACATTGACTATTAAGATATAGAAAGTCACCTGACACTCTCCAATTGACTTCCTTACAAGTTCTTTCAGGACGAAGTGAACCTGAAAACAGTTTTGTTTTATTATTCATGGATGAAGCAAACGATTAGTGACTGAGAAGAAATAAAATTCCTTTTTTTTATATATATTCCAGTGGACAGAAGTACTTACAGCATCGACAGAAGCTTCAGCAGGGCCTCTAAAGTAACTTAACGAGCCCTCAATAAGACGTCGATAACCTTGCTCGGGAGCAATCAAGTGCGGTTGGTAACCGTCAGCTTCTGAAACAATTTTTCTTACGTTCTGCAACGAGAGATATCGATCAAATGGAAGTTTTCTCAAAGCAGCAGGCAGCTGATTGTCGAAAACTCCATAAATTCGATCACCACCTGGTCGGCTGAAATTATCAATGCATGCAGCTGATTAGAATCTACACTATAATGGATGCCTAATTTACGCAAAATCAAAAAAGTTCTGACAAATATAGGTGGACATATTTCTTCTAATCTAAGAAGTACAAGGTACTAAAAAATTTCAAGCCAACTTGGAAAGTCAATTTTTTTTTCTTCTTAAGCAAATTATAAAGTTGGAATGCATTATAAAGTGAAATTGTAGGGAGCTAACTGCAAACGGGAGGTATAGCTAATTGTAAGTGACTAGAGGATAATCAATTCCATAATAAAACATGGAGTCAATTTCTGCCTCAATAATCTGCCACAGCCTAAAATAAATCAATAGATGTGAAGACAAATTCATCAGCTTAATGTGGGGCATTTGTGATTCAATGTGTAAAAACAAATTAAATTATAGAAACATAAATATACATGTATCTGAAATCTGGAGGACAGAATACCAATAAACTACATATATATATCCTACAATGATTGCCAAGTCTTTACCGAATGGAAAGTCAAATATAACTTTAAACTCTAATTCAACTGCAACGACAATTAACATTGGCATCACTTGCAACATAAATTTAGGGTCTGATTTCTCTTAGATCACTGAACTCAATTAGCCTCCCACTTTATACGACTAATAGGAACGTCGAATTAAAAATATCCATGCATGTCAAAAAAAGCTCAAGTATGGACATCAGAACCGAAAGAAAAATCCAGGAAAAATTTAGGAAATTTAAATTGCTTGTCAGAAAGAGTTTCCAATAAAAAAAATAAGAGGAAACAGGAGAAAATGAAGCATACCCTCCATCTAGATGTTCCTTGAAAATCCTGTCAAAAGCGCGGCAAAGTTCCAAAATGGTGTACAATTTAGCCTGAAACACATACTTCAGTTGCTGCAAGTTTGAAATGTCAAATCAATAATAACAATGAGGGAAGCAAGAAACCCACCCCATCATCAACAGCAACAGGCCTTCCAAGGTGGTCGAGCTCAGATTCAAGTTCATCAATGCTTTTGTTAATCAATGAAATGATACTTGGAATTCTTGCTCTAATTACAGATTCCAAGTGCTGCAGTACAAGTAATTTCAACCGTATGAGCTCTAAAAGTAATGCAGTCAGGACACTCAAATTAAAACTAAGAAACCCGAACGTACCCTCGAGAGAAGCTTTGCAAGATACTCAGAGCCCATTTTACTTGCCAAGTGCGCATAGTCGGGACTTGTGGCAAAGTACTCGCGCTCATTTCCCCTAGCAGCAACCATCTCCATATTTTTATTGATATCTAATTGTGAACGATTGACAACACCCACCCAAGGATGCTGCAAGCGATAAGATCTTCCTTCCAGAACCTAATGAAAATAGCAGACGAATAAAAAATTATTCAAGGTCTTCTGATCTTTAGCAGCAGGAAGAATATGGAGAGGTGATGATATGAAATGACGAAAATGTTGCAGGATGAGACAAAATAGAAGGACATGGAAGACAAGAATACATAAGAGAACATATTTAACATAACTAACAACTAAGAACCTTCACAAGAACATTGCAAAAAGTTTGGAATCCAAAATTAAAAGGAGCTTTTGTTCGCTTCAATCATACTGAGTTAGCAGCAAGAAAAATGTCTCATCAGATCCAATTATTAAAGGAGTAATAATATTTCAATAGAAGATGTATAATGTCGTTCTTAGTTTTCAAGAAGGATAACGTGCCTACGATATAAGAAAATATTTATCAACATATCCAGAACTATAATGAGTAGTGTGTGTGTGTGTGTGTGTGTGTGTGTGTGTGTGTGTGTGAAAGAGAGAGAGATATTACTTCAAGCGCATTGGTTCCTTTGTCCATCAGATCCAATTTTGTTAGAACCCCAAATGTGCGTTCACCTGCGAATTGCAAAAAAATATTAAATGACAGACGACGCCAGTTGCCACATACTAAAACATATTCAACCTTCCGAACTTTTAATATACAAAAGGAAACCAGACTTACCGGATGGATCCACTTCCTTTGAAAGTTTAATAGCATCTGAAGTTGCAATATCTTGGTTTGCTGGAGATATTGCCAGTATGATGCAGTTGGGCTGCATGTGGGAAAAATTTGCAGGAAAAATAAGAAGGAGCATAAATTTATCGACAAATTTTAACATTTTAAAATAGGAGAATGAACCCAGCCAAACCAGTAACGCAGATAAGATAGAGAAGGGGAATTCAGCGTTTAAAAAGTTAATGCTGACTGTATACACTAGGTCTCGTAAGGTACTGTAGAAATACTTCTTACATACACTGGGAGTTATGAGGCTAGTTTAATCGGGAAAAAAATACAAAATATGGTTTTATCAGTACCTTCTCAACATACGAACGAACCATAGTTTCAATGTCTTGCGCTATACTTTCCGGTTGCCCCTCTACAAGATCAAATGTCTTTGCATTAGATACACCCCTGAGTTGGGAATTGTACCAGTAGTAGGAAAAATAAATATATAAATGTGCACTGACCAATAGCAACTTTTGTCAAACCAGGAAGATCAATCAGAGTTAAGTTCACAACTGCAGAAAACAACTCAAAACCATCAGCATTTGAAAAAACAAATCCGGTAATAGAAATTTTATGGTGTAGCTTTGGTAGTGAGCAATTATGACTTTTGGCCAACTAGCATAAAATTAGCTCAATAAAGTAAAATACCATTTGGTGAATAGATGCTTAGGTGGATAGGTACAGGCGATATCTGTTTTGTTTGCCCCGTTATTCGATCAGTTTCATCCTGAATTTCCTTGCGAACCAACGCTGCATCAGAGAATTAGATGGGAAACATTTCGTCAGCTTATTCGTTGCCAATAAAGCACTTCAGAAGTTACAATTGCTGAAATTCCACATACTGTAAATATATAGACATCACAATTTGGCTATCAAGAGAAGCGAAGAGGGAAGGAGGGGAATAACTACATCATTAAACATCAAACAAACTACTCCAGGTAACTTTCCATCTAGCAGCCAATTCCAAACTAAATATAATATCCGAGTGAATAAAACCAAGCATAGTATTAAGTACAGCAATAAAAATAACATGGAGAAGTTTAAACAAAATACAGGTTCGATCCAGAATTAAGAGCACACTTAGTCAATACATATGACAGTGAAGTATCAAATATCACACATACAGAAATCAGTGAACCGCCTCCGCGGCAAATGTCCAAATTCGGCATATTCTTGCTTCCCTTTTTCAGTTTGCTGCAACTGCAACACCAACGGTCGCCTAGTAACGATGCCTATCGTCAACAAAACCGGAAACAGAACATCAGGCCGTTAATTAAATCCACATAGTCTTCAAAACTAGTTACTTAACCATCATATTGCAATAATCGAAAACACTAACCAGATCCACGGGGTAGAAAATCTCTTCCGACTATGCTCTCCAACACCGACGACTTTCCTGAACTCTGTATTCAGCTCAAACAACAACATATTATTCTCATACTACGATTAATTACAAAGCAGAAAAAAAAAACACCAATTCCTCCTTCCATCGTAAACTAAAATCAACAATGAATTCGATTAAAACTTTAAAACTAAACATAGGATGCATCGCACAGTTAAAACTCCAATTATAAACACCAACGAACGATATTGATTAATTTCCTTGTTTTTACCGAGTCTCTACAAATAATTACTTTAAATTAAAAAAATAGTGATATGCTAACCTGGCCACCGACGACGGCGACGGAGGGCAGAGCGTCCCACAGAGAAGAAAAAGCCTGGTCGTCACCGCCGTAGTCACCGAGGGAGGTGCAGGCTCTCTGTATTCTGTTCACTAATCCAATCAAACTCTCCATAGCCGCTATAGATGTCGGTTTGAATATTCACAAAATTCTTCTTTCCACCACAACAGATCAAAATTGAAAAAAACTGTGATCGATTGCTGGTTCTGCTCAAACTTAAAACGGCGGATTCAGGTACGATAAATAAATGGGAACGAAACTTAGTATAGAAGCAAGCAACAAAAATGGAGGAAAAGCAAAAAACCTGTTTTGACTGGAAATTCGAGACTAAGAATTTTCAAACTGCTCTCGTTGGCGTACTATTTTGGGGGAATTAGTGATGTATTGCGCCGTGTGCGCAGTTTAGCCCTGAGTACTTTTCAAACGCGCAATGGAATAGTTAAGGGTAAATTACACCCACACCCCTGAGGTATGCTTATATAACTGTAAGGTCTCTGTGGTATCGATAATTACACTCATCCCCCTGAAAGGTAGTTAAAAACTCTAACAGGATAATGCATTGGATACATTATTCCGATAGGGTTCTAATGGACTATTGGTTTCAGGAAGTGGTGAAGACAACAAAGAGTTATGGGTGATTTAAAAAATATTGGGGGAGCCATGTCACCCCATAACTAGCTAAAAGTAATAGTCCATTACAACCCTATCGGTATAATGTATCCAATGCATTATCCCTTTAGAGTTTTTAACTACCTTTCAGGGGGGTGAGTGTAATTATCGATACCACATGGACCTTACAGTTATTTAAGCATACCTCAGGCAGTGGCGAATCCAGGATTTTTGCCAAGGGTGTTCGAAATTAAATATAGTAAAAAGTATAATGGTTGTCTAATAGTTTATGGGGGTTCAGGGGCAGCGCCCCCGAATTTTTTTTTTTTTTTTTGAATATTGTACACATTAAATAATAAAAAATCTTTAAAATTTTTAAATATAAAGGGATTATTTTACCATTTTTGGGCAAATTTAGGAAATATTTAGACATAAAATTAGTGGAAATATTAAAGAAGTGGTAAACATATTAAAGTTGCAAGTGACAAAAGGTACATTTCATTAACAGATTTTGAATTTTCAAAAAGAAAAAAAAAACCCACAGTTGTAAATTTAGAAAAAAAATTGAAATAATACATATATATACAATATTTAGAATTTTGGAATAATTTATATTATATTTAATATTAAAGAAATGGTAAATAAATTAAAAGTTACAAATTGCAAAATATATGTTATATTAGGAGATTTTTTTTTAAATATTAAAAAATACCCACATATTCAACAATTTTTAAAACAATTGAAATATTGTATGTAATGGAAAATTATGAATAAAAATGAAAAAAAAATATTGAGTTTCAGACTCTCAATGGTTTCGAACCCTGTACCTCTGCAGGATTCAATATAGCATTTAACCAGTTCAGCTACAGCATTGCATTGGCCAAGTTTTACATTTGCAGTTATATATACCAAATATATAGGAAATAATTTTTTTTTAAAATCAAGGGTGTGCAGTAGCACACCCTTGGACCACACTAGATACGCCACTGACCTCAGGGGTGTGGGTGTAATTTACCCAATAGTTAATTAACTTTTAAACAACTTGAATATGGTGTTCGCAAATGCTTTTTGAAAGTGATTATGAGTTTTTTTTTGCTCATAATCTGTTTTCAGGTGTTTGCAAAATTAACTTTTGTTTTTGCTTCTCTTAAAATATCTGCTTTAAGCTATTTTTTTAAAAGCACCCATAGCCCTGTTTTTTCTATTTAAGTTCATTTTCCGGAATATTTGCAAACACCCCAACTTTTAGAAATAAGCACTTAAATCCTAATCCAAAAGTGGTTGCAAAAGCTTTCTACAAATGAACTTTTTTTTTCATAATTTATTTTTAAGTGTGTGTAAAATGAATTTTTACTTTTGCTTAGGTGGTGTTTGCAAATGATTATTTAAAAGCAGAAGTTAGTGATTGTAAGTTAAATCAGTTTTAAATGCTTATTTCTAAAAGTTTGAGGTGTTTGCAAATATTTCGGAAAATGAACTTAAATAGAAAAAGCAGGGCTAGGGGTGCTTTTGAAAAAATAGCTTAAAACAGATTATTTTAAGAGAAGCAAAAGCAAAAGTTGATTTTGCAAACACCTGAAAACAAATTATGAGCAAAAAAAAGCCCATAATCACTTTCAAAAAACTTTTGCAAACACCACCTTAGTTTAAAATAAGCAACTTTAAGTTATAATTTGTTAAGCATTCATAATTCTGCTTTTTCTATTTAAGTTTATTTATCAATAAATTTGCAACCTCCCTCGATTTTTAGAAATAAATATTTAAAACCAACTTAACTGACAATCCATAATTACTACTTTTAAATAAGCTTTTACCAACACTTCTTAAAGCAATGTTTGATAGAATTAAACATTGATGACACCGAATATTGAATACGCATGCATATGACTGATTCGGTCAACACATATATTATACTTTGGCCGAATCGTTAAGAGCCTTGTGAATCTATTTAACAATTATAATCAAATGCACACTTACAGCTACTTTACCAAATCAAATTGGTGATTAAGAGGCTCATTAAGAACAATCAAACAAGGCCTAACTGTTTGTCTTTGAACCACTAATAAAAAATAAGTATATACACGTATATATTTACTATATACACATATCTACAAGTATACGTACATAGTTATTTTCCGGTGATATATTATTCAATATATTTCATTTGATATAACATCCACGTGTCACCAATAATTAGAGAAGGCACTGGTGGCTTAAGTATTTCATATATATATATCAAAAAAGGCTAAGAATTAATATACAAAAAATATTGTGGTTGATGTTCGTTTATAATATAAAGCCAAAAGTTGAATAAAAGAAATGAAGACTTTTAATTAACAAAATTGGATTTCGCTTGCTTGCAACTGAATGATTGTTGTTGAACAACCAATTAATAATCAGAACAAATTATACATGTAGAATAAAAATTACGAGATCATTGTCAGATTGCACGCCACGTTCCTTCTAGTAGTGACAGTTTGAAATTAGGAGAATTTAAATGAGAATTTTCGAGGTTTTCGCTTCCTTTTATTATGACGCGAATTTAATTTCACAAAAATACAAAGCACATAAATTGTACGTAATTACGTGGAAATGCACATATTGTGTATTCCGGTCAGTTCGGCAGGAAAATATGCTTACATGCACAAAATAACAAGTTCATGTAAGAACGTATTCTAGTCGAAATCACTCTTTCGTTGATTTTTCATCATTGATAACAAATTCTCATCAATCTATATATATATATATATATATATATATATATGGGGCTTCTTCGACTCTACAGTCGATGATAAATACCGGGTGGGTCTTCTGCTGTCACGTGTCATTTTTTGTATCTTTCTACAATCCCTACAAGTTAACCCTAGTAGGAGAATATATTATAAAATACAAAAAATGACACGTGGCAGCAGAATACTCACTCCATATTTATCACCGCGTGTAAAGTCGAAGGATATGGATTTGTATTTTTGTGTTATTTTCCTTTTCCCTCCCTTAGTTAGCAACTTCCTTGGATTGACTTTGTGCGTTGACTGACCATTGACTTTGTTCTCTTCATTAGTTTACTAGTGTATATATGTGTGTGTGTGAATTTCTTCTAACAGAAAATCAAACTTAGAGAAAGCAGAAAATAAAAAAGAAAAAAAACAATGGATGAAAGGCTGTACAAAGCAGCAATGGAAGGCAACACAGAAACCCTAATCAAACTAATCCAAACAGACCCCTTAATCCTCGAAAGAACCCCCATAACTCCACATCTAGAAACCCCGCTCCACGTGGCCACAATGCTCGGCCACGAGAGCTTCGCCGTCGAGCTCCTGAACCGGAAGCCCGGCCTGGCCGGCCAGCTGGACCGGCAGAGTTCGTCGCCTCTCCATCTGGCGGCCGCCGGAGGCCACGTGGCGATCGCGAAGCGCCTGCTGATGGTCGATCCGGATGCGTGCTACGCACTTGATAGGGACGGGAGAAACCCGATCCATATTGCTGCTGCAATGGGCCGGGTCGATGTACTGAGGGAGATGGTTCGGGTCAGACCCGAGTCCGCCCGCGAACGGGTCAAGAGGGGTGGCCGGAGTTGTGGGACCGTGCTTCACCTCTGCGTGGAGTACGGCCGGTTTGAGGCTTTGAAAATTGTTTTGGAGGATTTGAGTTTCGATAAGGATTTGGTCAACGGGGTTGACCAAAATGGTAACACTGTTTTGCACCTTGCTGTTGCTGATAAACAAGTTGAGGTATTATTATTATTATTATTATTATTGTTAGCAATTTTTTCTGTGTGATTCAAAAAAAAGAAGAAAAATTAAGTATATGATAATTAAATTGTATTAAAAATGATAACATTATATTAAAATACGAAGTTGTGTGTTGGGTATCCGCCCGGAGAAGACAAACCACACAAAATCAAAATACTCATATTTTATTCGAAACAATTAAAATATAATATATAATAAATCAACTAAATCAATTAATTATAGCATATGACAGCAATTACCGAAAACAAAACAATTATGGGAATAAGGGTACAGGACTCTAATTATTACTTATATTATTTAAACCTAACAACAACTGCAAATCATAACAATTATAAAGACTACAAGAAAATCAGAATAATTGCAAAAAGTAGGAAACAAATAACACAAATAATAAGGAAAAACTAGAGTAATAAAGGGGAAAGAAGAACCACGGCGAATCACACAGATTCGTGGGAGGATGAATCTCTGCCGACGATTGAGGTTCCCGGCTCAGTCTCAATTCCCATCCGTCCTCGTCCAAGACTCACCAGCCGCAGCCACGCACCCACCGGAACAAGCCCAATAGCCCAAATCCCTCTCAGATTTCTAACCGGAAAAACCCGAAAAAACCCCAAACACACAAAGGACCAAGAGTTCGAATAAATCAAACACACACAGCACTCAACCCAACACCCAAACACTCACAAAGAGTTGAGACTCACAAAGAGTCGAATCAGTCACGAAGAAAAGATTTACGAACAAGGTGTAACGTAGGTTGAATTTTCTTGGTCACTCTTGGTCACTGTTCTCTCACGAAGAAGAGGTCTATTTAATAGCCCCCAAGAACCGACTTCAACGGAAGCCACAGATTTCAGGCGGAGAAATCGGACCAGAAAAGAGGAAAAAAAAAAGCAGAGAGCCGAATCGGTATATCGGTGGAGAGATTAATCGTTTTTCACGTTTTGACCCCTTAATTGGGTCAAGACCAATTCTCCACGTGGGCTTTTTCAAGTGTGGGCTTGCTCCAAGATGGGCCGGTTACATGCTGGTATTGGGCCATAGATGAAGAGATAACATTTGGGCCAAAATCCCAATATTGTGAAATTTAAATTATCAAAATAACGTTAATATTTCTAAAAGTATGATTGTGCAAATTCCAACAAAACACATAAATTAATCAAGTTACGTTACTTCTCTTTAAAAAGAAAAAAAAAACTATATGCGAGTGGATTAGGTTTTTGCTAGTTGACTTGCAATGAAAGTAGTTAGAAGAAAAAGGGCTGAGAAATAAGAGATGCAATTAATTTTATTTTTTTTTTTAAAATATGTCATTAGGGTTTTCTATTATATACAAAGATTATTGTTAACATGCATACTACTCTTCATAATGCTTATCATTAATTTCTTTATGATCGATGGTAAATTTGGGACAAATTTTGACAATGTTAAAATTTATGTGCTGGAATATTTTTCAGACGACAGAGTACTTGTTGTCACTTATCGGAATCATCGATCTCAATGTAGTGAACGCCGCCTGAATGAAACCAATGGACATTCTGATCCAAAGGAGAACAGATTCGAGCGATTTAGAAATCGAAGAATCCCTCAAACGAGCCGGAGCTTTTGTAGGTGCGTCGTCGTTTCACAAAACCACTCCAAAAAGGGGCTTATTGTCGTCCTCCCCTCAAAAAGACCTAACAACCAACGTCATCTTGAACAAATGGCTCAACGAAAGAGAAGATTGGCTCGAGAGGAAGAGAAGTGGATTGATGGTAGTGGCTTCGCTAATAGCAACAATGGCGTTTCAAGCGGGGGTCAACCCCCCCAACAACGTCTGGCAGGAAATTCAGACGCCTGATACGAGAAACTCAAAAGATCTTCGTCATTACCTAACAAAGGCGATCAACCACCTTAAAAACTCCGAGCGGTTCTACTTGATCAACACCACGAGCTTCATTGCTTCTCTAAGCATCATATTGTTGTTGATGAGCGGATTGCCGCTGAAACGGAAATTCTTCGTTTGGGTTTTGATGGTGGTCACTTGGATTGCGATTACGGCGATAGCGCTTTCTTACACGGTTGCTGTGATTATATCGACCCCGCCTAACAAAAAGGAGACGATCGATGCTATGGTCGGGATTACAGTGTTTGCGTGGATTTGTTTGATGGCCTTACTACTTGTTGGACATACACTTCGCTTGATTGTGAAGATGATTAGGGTGTTGTTCAATTTGGTTAAGTGGGTGATCGGGGCTTCGTTTAGGAGAAGGAAGAGGGATAATAATATTCGTTTTTAAAAACTTCTTTTATCATGTTTTTTTTCCATATATTTTTTCATCTTGTTGTTTCTTAGACTTATGTTCGTGATCTTGTAGATGCTGCACCGAATGAAGTACATCGAGTAGCATTTCAATTTATCCAATAAGGAATATACATATAATAAAGTTGTAGATGATGCATCAAATGAAGTACATCTAAATATTATTTTTGATGTTTCTATCCATCATTTGTAAAAGAGTTTTTAAATAAGAAAAGTTGCTCCAAATTATAGCTTATTTTAAATAATAATTGGGCTATGCAATTGGGCTCGATACCCACAAATATAACAATACATGCCTACCATATGTACTTCAATTTGAAAAGATGTTCAACATTTTTTGGTTGGAAATTTTTAACATTATTTTTTGTGCAAATTACGGCCACCCCTGAAATATGGCCAAATTATAAAAAACTCATCTTATTTGGGTAATTACACTCATCCTCCTTCTTTTAAATATTTTTATATTAAATTTATATAATTCGGTTATTTACAAAATCAAATCGTATTTTCAGTTCGGTAAACAGTATAAAATGTTGTCGTACCGAAATTGCGGTTCGATTTTACCGATTTAACATCCCTAAATTTACCTCTAGAGGAGGGGTTTTTTTCCATAAGATAATACATAGTTGAGGGGGTGACTGTAATTATCCAAATAGAAGGGCGGTTTTGTAATTTAACTATAACATAGGGGTGTGGCCGTAATTTGCCCTTATTTTTTTTTTTTTAAACTTTTTTTAGAAGAATGTTATATTTTGATAATAATAAAATTTATTGTAAATAAAAACCATTTATTTACATGTAAGGAGCAACCTTTGCTCAAGACATAACACATTGTCTTCTTCTAGCTTGACCATGGTAAGATGTCCAATTTGTGACATTTTTCCTAAAATAGAGGGGACCAACCAACTACTAACTCAACTATAATATATAGAGTACAAGTTTCATTTTTTAGGTAGCCTATATATTTATGATGTTTTCTTTTTTCACCTATTCATTCGATTCGAAATGTATATTCAACGTACACGAAACGATTCAGTATCACTTTACTCAGGTTCGAAGTCATCTGCCAACAAACACTTTTGAGATCAAGAAACTGCAAAATTATGAAGCGTTTGGAAACCGATGCATAAAATATGAAACTATAATTTTACAATATTGAGTAAAATTATTTATTTATAAATTAAGCAAATGGTAATTAGTCATTAAAAATAAATTAGAGCTTACTAATTTTGTTTAGGCTTAAAAGTAAGCTACTTAGGGAGATAGTAGACTTTGAATGGTCTATAATAGGTCAACGTTGGTACGAGAGAACAACTTGTAACAAAATTGATATGAAAAATGGTCCAGGTTCAAGTTCTTGTGCATATCAATTTGGTAACTCAACCATCATTTTATTAAATATATGTCTACTCATTTGGATATTTATATTTATATTATTGACAAGTAATTTTTTTTTTTTTTTAAAATGGTCTATTTAATGTAACGCAGTTGGTTTTGATGACCGTGGAAGAAAAGTAACACAGTTCAATATAGAATATAAGGGAAAGTCGAGAACCATCGAGTGGTTATGTTAGGAAACTCCATTTCTGTATTATTTACAATATATTAAAAAATATTTAATTTTCATAAGAGTATACATTCCCCGTGTTTTACGATATTTGCGGTTTAAATTTTTTACACACATTTTAAGAAAATCGCTAAAATATTCTTGAATATTAGAAAACAATTTTTTTAGTTTTACCCTTGATCACTTTTAAATACTTAGTTGAGAAATAATTAACATTAAATGTATTTTAATAATTTGTTATGTTTCTACTATAGCTTATGTATATCTATTAATATGTGCGCGACAATTCAAAATGAATTTAAAATTCGGTAAAAGATTAAAGAAAATTCAGTATACATATTAAATGCTGTCATGGAATTTAGCATATGGTCCAAGTTCCAACATGAAATTTAAGGATTGAGAAAGACATAACACATTGGAAAAGTTGGGTGGTTGTACAAAATCAAGGTGAAAACGCACAATAAAATAAATAGGTTTTAAATGTACATTTATATATATACCACAGGTCCTCGTTGCAATAATTAAAGTTTCATCCTCTATGATCTCTGAAATTGCAGTTTTCACCCCAAATTAGTTCCAAAGTCAATACAAACCATAATCACTAACCCCTCGATTGATTCTCAAGATAAAATAAAATTATATATATATATAAAAAAAAAAAATTATAAGAACACAATTGTATAATTTAGGAATACAAATTAAATGGATCGAATCTGAATTAGTACTATTCGATTTTTTTTTTTTTTGTCGAAAGTGAAAAACTGATTGTAATGACATTTAAAGAAAATAATGCAATTCAGAATTTGGAAAGTTCAAAAGAAGAAACATATTCAAATCAGAATTTCTCGGAACAAAATCGGTAAAGTTCGGCCACATTAGCACGAACCAACAAGGCAATGCCCAAATGGTAACTCGGGCTCGTTTGTCCACTTCATCGGACTTTGATAAATGAGCCACAACATTAAGATATGGTAAGCTTTATGAGTATTTGAATATATTCAATTGTTTTTTATTTATTTATTTAAGGAGTATAACACAAAATAAATAATATATGGGTTTTTCCAATAAAAATATCAGAATATCTATTACCAAAAAATATAGTTTTTATTTTATTTTTTTAATTTATTTACCTGAGTCTCTGTCTCATTTATATAGCGGTTGTTTTAAGCAAAATTCACTTAAAGTTTGACTTTGACCACTGACAAATGACAGCCAAAAGGATTAGAGAAGAAATAATCATAATGTTTGGCCACGTGTATATTTGTTCATTCACTTGAAATATCCAAAATACCCATTTTGAATTATTTAATTTTACAATCACCCATCCCATTAACTGCAATTTGCAAGTAAGTCCAATTACTTTAAAAGAAGGCCCTTTAAGAGAAAATAAAATGTGTTTTATTTATGGATTTGAGGGCTAATTAAATTAAACAAACATATAAATATGGTCTAATTAATATTACTAGATATAAGTAAAACCCCTCATCTTCTTAATTGGGGATGATTGTTCAAGAATTGTAGTGGATTTAAAGATTATATAAGAATATATTGAAATAAATTGTGCTCAGTTATTAATAACCGATATAAATTAAGTCCCGTAATAAATGACATAGCGGTTGAAGCATGTGAGTTTGTGTCGAATATCCAGGTTCGAATCGTCTTATCAACGGTCAATAGGTTGAACTTGTCACACATTGTTAGCCTAGTATAATTTACATCTCTCGTATAATTTGCAAAACTATTATACGAGAATGTAGTTCAATATTTTCTGGTCGAGCTTTAATTAATTGAATATAATACATCTTTCCCAGTTAAATTGAAACACGGTGGTTTTAGGTTAACAATCTCTATAACATTGAATGAAATTACACAAAATCAAAGTAACCTAAAATTTGAGTTATAAGAGGAAAGTCAACCAATTCCATTGACCAAATCAAATATTTACCACTCAATTTAATTAAATGATAATAATTTCATAAGTTTTTATATATATGGACATATTTGATATTACACGAAGAATCATGCTTGTTCACACACAATTGCGTGGCTGAGAGATGAAGCTATCTATTTCTAGTAAATTTTATTCATCAAATATACAAAATCTTAACCATCAAGTAAACCAATTTGAGGACAACGTGGATGTGTATCTCATTTTTATTTATTTGTTTATTTATTCTTTTTTATTGCTATATATGACTACTTCAATCATTTTTATTTATTCACAAATTCTCAATTTCTTATCCATTCTTATTAAAATATTCAACTCGAGCCCTAACTTTTTATAAATATCCAATTATAATCTAGGGGTTGGAGCAAAGTGAGTCTATGTCAAATGATCTAGGTTCGAATCTTCTTACGGTCGCTAGGTCGAACTTGTCTGTTAGATTTTATGTGATTTACGTCTCTCGTACCATCTGCAAGCCGTC
>NW_012193062.1:303261-340669 GCF_000504015.1 Erythranthe guttata
GCTAGTGACGAGTTCGTAGAGTCGAACTCGTCTCGAGTTCAATAAGAATAAATAAATCGATGCTTAAGTAAGCATTACGCTTCCAACTGGTTCAATTAATCACAAAGTACGACTTATCTAATAATTATGAATAAACTAATTAATCCACTCTTCTAATTAATCAGTGTAGCCACTACTTGTGGAGCTAGGTCAATTTATGCCAATAGGATATTCTATGCTGAGTAATTTTTTTATTATGTAATGAATAATTAGTAAAATGGATTATATGATGAAAATAAAATACAATTGGAAGTAATTATAAAATAAGGGATATCGCATAAAATTTGATTATTTTTTATATTCGTATGGGGTATTTTTGAAGAACAAGGGAGATACGATCTCATGATAAATTGGCTAACTATTGGATCGAGCTGGATTTGAACCGACGTAGACATATTGTCACGAATTCACAGTCCGTCCCTGTCGCTCGGACATCGCCCCAATAAGAATCAATTTAATGCTTATTGTCAATCCATGATCTATCAACTTCCTATCATAGTACCCTACCTCTAGGGGAATTCGAATCATCGTTGCCTCGTTGAAAGATAGATGTTATCAATCATTAGACGACGCCGACCAACTTGCTGTGCTCAACCGCCTTCACACTTGTGCGGTAATTTTCACGATCGAATAGTATACTAGCTTGCAAATAATTTTAAATGTTTAAATTATACTGGACAAGGACAAGTTACGTGCGATACCATTGTACAAAGTGTTGACAAATGAATAGAAATTGAATTTTTAAACGATTTTTAATAGCTATTAGAATAATTTTGTTAGATAAATTATATGAGGGGGGCAAAATTGCTTATTTTCATGCCACTAAATTGGATCTATCCACATAGATCAGCACACCACAATATTCCGACCAAATATCTTTGTCTTTTAATTAATTTTTTTTTTAAATAATGTCCTTGATGAGATTTATACGCCTTAAATATTAGGGTAAATTATACATACACCCCTGAGATATCTTAAATTAACCTTAAGGTCCATGTAGTATTCATAATTACAGCTACACCCCTGAAACAATTACGGAAACCAAGATTTGATGTCCTGGAGGCTAATATGCACTATATTTGTTACCCGCGGGGCCGTTAATACTACCATAGACTAAAATTTATAAATCTTATAATTAAAGGATTAAGAAATGTTAGGAGATCCATGTCACCCCTACCTCTATGTTATTTCCACCACCGTCTGAAACCAATAGTCCATTAGAACTCTAATGGAATAATTTATGCCGTTAGGGTTTCTACCAGGTGATTGTAATTATCAATACTATAGAGACCTTAAATTTATTTTAGCATACCTTAGGGGTTTACGTGTAATTTACCCTAAATATTATATATATATTAGGAATAATTAATTAAATAATTAATTCAAAGGACATAATTATTAATAATTTCACCATTAGCCCCCCGCTTACCCCACCCAAGTCCAAAAAGGCAAAAACCCTTTTCTTTCTTTCTCTCTCTCTCTACAATATCTCTCTCTCTCTCTGTTTGATGATTTTTTTCTCTCTCTAGAAACACTCACAAAAAGTGTGGAGCAGAAGAAGAAAGAAGAAGACAAAGCTATCAGGCCTCTGCGTTGGTATTGTCGTCACATCTGCCAAATTCTCACACACAAACACGCACACGCACGCACGATAACAAACAAAAATCTCTCTCCCCCGGCCCCTCTCCCATTAAAATTCATCGCCTCCGGATTTTCGCCAATACTCCCCCAATTGAAGAAATCTGATTCAAATCAGATACATCAATATATACATACATATATATAGATACAGGATTTGTGTTGGTGTTTTGTTTTGTGGCTGTTATAAGTAGAATAATGAGGTGCAGGAAACACCCCGCCGACCACAGCAGCAGCGTCGGCGTCTGCGCCTCCTGTCTCCGGGAGCGCCTCCTCGCTACAATGGCGGCGCAGCTGGATTTCCGGAAATCGGACGCCCAGCAACCGCCGCCGCCGCCGCTTTCGTTTCCCCGTTCAGTATCCCCTTATATTACCCGGCGGAAGTCGGACACCAACACCGATGCGTGGGGGCGACAACAGCATCAGCGCTTCTACAGTACTCCCCAGGTGGGGCCCACCGGCGGTTCCGCGGCGGTTGAATCGAAGAAGAGTAGGAGGAGCAAGGGTGGGAGATTTTCGTCTCTGTTTTTCGGTCTTTTCAGATCGAAATCGGACAAATTGGATCCGAAATCCGGCCCGATTTTGGATCCAGGGGTTTCGATCGATTCCTGCTCGGCCTCTCCGTCGTGGTTTTCCACCATCGTCCCCGGCCGCCGGAAAAAGCAGATTCGGACGTTTTCTCTCGACGAAAACCTGATCAGAGCCCAGCGGAACGCTCGCCGGAATCGAGACCGCGGAATGTCGCCGGCGAGATTCTCCGACGGAGAGGACGACGAGCATTGCCACGGCGGATCGAGTGGCTACTCGTCGGAATCGTCCCAAGGGTGGAGACAGACCCCGCGGAGGACGCCGGCCACGGCGCGGCGGGGTGGGGGAAAGGCTGGCGGGCTCAGCAGGAACATATCGGGCCTGACATTTTGCCTGAGTCCCTTGGTTCGGGCCAGCCCGAACCGTAACTGGAATCAGAAAGGAATGCCGCCGGAGGCAGCTGCCGGCGAATCTAGGGTTCAGGCGAAAGCACACCTCTCCACAACGTCGTCGTTTTACAAGAACAGGTCCCGAAAGCTCGCCGATTACAGTAGGCACTACTACAATAACAACAACCATTGACTCATGGCGGCGACCGTTGACTTCTGACACGCCGATCATCCCATCCCATCCCGTCACACTATTTACGGTTTTGCCCCCATCCTTCTATTTCCTCATTCTATGTACATTTTTGCCCCCACAGTTTTCTTATATTTACTAGAAAAAAGATGAAAAGAAAAAAAACATAAATACACAAAATAATTAATTAATACGGTCGTGTGAAATTACACTAGTGCCCCTGTAAGGCTATAGTGGATGGTGTAGTGGGGATGGCGCATTTGCCCCCCATTAGCGTTCCACTTTTGATTGGTTTGAACTTTGAATTAGGTGGACTTTTGATTGAGTTTGGATTACACTAACTTGATTTTTAGGGTTTGACTATTTTTGATTGAGTGAAATAATTGTGTCTTCTCTGTTTTATTTATTTATTTATTTATATTTGTACCTATCTATTTGATTTAAAAACTTAAAAAAAAAAAAACAAACGAAAAATGTGGCAAATGTATAATTGGAGATTAGTGGATAGTGGTACATAGTCTATGGACAAGAAATTGGCTTGATTTGTTTAGATGGTTCAAGAAGGTTTTTAGTGCAACTAAACAATTGAACAAAGTCAAGGTGTCTTGTGTTTTATTTATTTATTTATTTAATTAATTATGTATTAGTGTACCTATCAATTTGATTAAAAATGAAATAATGTGGCAATGTAGAATAGAGATTAGTGGGGCACTAGTACATAATAGTTTACGGACAAGAAATTGGCTTTTGAAGTGGTATTTGATTTTGTTTAGATTTCAAGGAGGTTTTTTTTTAAGTGTAACTAAACAATTGAATAAAGTCAAGGTGTCGGTTATACTACACTAAGTGGAGCGCAACCCTCTCATATTCAATGTTTTTCACAATAAGAGTTGGGTGTGCGGGGTCATAAACCTGCAGGTTCTAGCAAAACTCACTTTCGTTTCCGTTAAATAACAGTTCTTGATTTCAAGGAGTCAAACTATGGATTTTTAACAGGTTCGGTTAGGCGGGTCTATGGCGGAATATAGGTCGAAACTCATTTTAATTTAAACATGTTTTTTTTTTAATAATAATTTATAAATTTTACGGGAAAATATTTAAAAATTAAAACAAGTGACCAAGCGTAAAATTTAAATTGAAACCAAAGTAAATAATAACATCAATGATAAATGGCAAGAGTAAATTAAAGTTAATACGTTATAACTATAGTTCAATATAGTACTAAATTAAAAGTTTTATAAGACAAGATTTAAAGTAAAATTGATAACTATAGACAACAAGTTATAGATCTAAGTTTTGAAATGTAAGAGATACTTTATTCATGTATTATATATTATTAACTTATGACGCGACGGAATGAATTTTACGGATATTAATTTTTTTAAACCAGTCTTAATCTAAACACGTGAATCTTCTCAATTTCGGGACTCAATCATTTTGATGGATCTATTCATACGGTCCTAGCGGGTCGGGTTTTCTCGAGTTCGAAGTGTTGATGGATCCAACTTGCTCACTCCTAATAAAAGCAACTCTAATAGTAGACAAAAATATTGGATTATCAAACACTCATTTGATATTTTGATATAATTTTCTAACCTGATAAAATAAAATTGATCTTAAAAAAAAATACATGTTATTATAAATTTGTATTAAAAAGGTCTTAAACGAAAGTAGGACCTAATATTTAGATTTTAGAATGTGGAAGCTTGTAATAATTGCAGGGTGGTCAGATGAGTCTGACTGTACAGTTTTGCTCTGGTGGGGTGAGTCTCCACTGTACCACATACACCCCCACTCTGCATATGCATTAATATCCATCCATCTAACTTCTCTACGATGCATTGATATATAACTTTATTTATTCAGAAATCAATAGTTTGGGTATTTGTTAATTTCAAAACCTTTTCTTTTAATTAATGTTTTAAATGGTTGAGATAAGAGGTCTTAATTGAAATGAGCTGTACTCTCACCCAATTATAAATGGTTATGGTACCACCACTTCAAATAATTTTCTTCTGAAAAATTGGTTGAGAAAACAATAAAAAATCATCTACTTTAACCTTGTAAAATATATTATTTATTCGGTGCACTCATATAGTTGAATTTAGGTAAACACGAATTTTATTGGATAATCTTATTTAATTTGAGACTTTAACTTTTATAACGAATTTGAATTAATTCGATCCCGATTATCCAAACATATTACTAATTACTATTATTTAAATTTCCCGTAAGGGATGAATCGGAACAAATGAGTATGGGTTAATTAACTCAAGTTTGAATCTGTTGTGGATTCAGGCCCACAGACAATAACAGGTCACACAAAATGAAAATCAAGCCAAGAAAGAACACACAGATACTACTGTGTTGACTCAACCGACTGTTGACACCGTTGCATATAATACAACTACAGCTACCACAGATCTAAAACAGAAAGCTATAAAACAGATAAAGAACACAATATTTAAAGTGGTTCGACCTGTATTACCACAGGCCTACATCCACTGTGCAGAGAGAACAAAATCAACTAGATCAAGAAGGTTACAGATTACAAGATAGTGATAACACTCAAGCTCTCAACAGCTATTTCACCTGAGCTGTATTGACACTCCCCTGTGTATACCTCACTGTTTCTCTCTTGTTTCCCAACCTCAAATCTCACAAACCATGTGAAGATTTCCTTTTTGCTTTCCCTCTAGCTTCTTCTTTTGTTCTTGAGAGTTGCCTCTCTTTCCAGCCCCTCAAACCTTATCCCCTTGATTAGCCTTGGCCTCCAAACCTCTCCACCAAGTGCTTTATATATGCAGCAAGCCCTAGCAAAAAGCAAACTTGGTCCCCAAGCAAACCACTGAGAGCTTGACAGGTGTCCCACTGTCAGAGTGGTCCTCACGGGTTCTGTCTTATAGTGTAACAACTCCTTACACTTTCCAGCTAGCTCATCCCTGGGCTTTACTTTAACTGCTGACCCAGATAAAGTATCCACTTGGTATGTACACGTGGATATGAGTCACATAATAACAGAATCCCATTGTCAATTTTTACTAGGTCAAGCTTATTATACATGGTTTACCTAGTATGGTTTGCAAACCATTATACGAGAGTGTATCAGCGTACAAACGCGGACCCAGAGGGTTTTGGGTGAGGGGCTAGAATATTTTTTTGGACTAAAATAGTATAAAATTTTAACTTTGAGGGGCTAAAGTGTATAAATTAATAAATAAATAACACAAAATATTTAAAAAAAATAATAAAAAAAGGTAAAAAAAAAAATTCCTGCAGGGACGGGCCCCCAAGACATACCTTGGATCCGCCCCTAGCAACGCACCTAATTAGTTGGTTGCAAATTCCTTCATTAGCGAAAAAAATCAACTAATTTTTTTTGTTTTATTCATGTATTATTTTACTCAAACTTGATTTGTTTCTTACCGAAAGTGGAATTTATGTGGATTTCAGTGAAACGTATTCAATTTGAGGTCAAGTGTTTGACCCTAAAGATTTTAAGCATGAACATACTTTCGACAACTATGTTGACTCTATTGGATAAAGTTACATACATAATAAATAGTTGATAATTGCATTTAGACACAAGATTTATATGGTATGATTATAAAAATTAATATCTTTTGAATTTTATGAATAAAATTATTTTATTTTTCATAAGTGGGTTCTAATAGAAACCCACCTTAATTATAATGTTGGTCATACACTTTTGCTTTCTTTCCAATGATTGTTATTCCAAATCTTTCAACACAAACCATCTACTTTATTTAGTAGTTTCCTTTTTTACCCTTTTTCTCAAGGTATTACTTCGCTATCGTTCACCCAGGGGTATTTAGTTTTGTAAAGTGGTCCTTGTTGATTCACACGGAATGCCACGTGTCCCATGCTACTCGGTTCAGAATGTAAGCTGATAATGCTTTCGGCTGACGTTCGCCACTACTACGGGAATCGCCTTTATGATTTAACCAATAGTTCAATAGATGATTCGAACTATGAATTTACAGTTTGAGAATTTACGACTCACATGTTGATTCATGGTCAACGGCTAACCGGTTCACGGTCAATGAACCGATGCTCTAGGGACCAATTGGACATGTTTGCTAAAAACCTTTTGATTAATCCCAAAAAGACAAAATTTAAAGTAGAATTTGGAAAATTTGGTGGGATAGTCCAAGAAAGTGGTTAAACCCTTTCATTATGAATAATGAATTAAATTAGGTACACTATTATTCTACTAAGTAATCAAAATATAGTAAAAGATGAGTGATATTATTTTAATGTTCATCACATTATTGTTCATATGGACTGTACTATTGTTGGTCGAAAACCTACACGCAAGTGCACGTATCGTACAAGTAATATAGTGGACAATTAAGTCCGGATATCGAACCCACAGGGAATATTTAATTATCTAATCCTAGACGCTAAATTCTACCAATTATTATCAAGCCCACCCTACACAGTCGAATTTAGAGATAATTAACTAAATTAAAATAAATTAAAAAGCAAATTAAAAAGACAAGAACACGAAAGCAATTTAAAAACGAAGATTAATCAAAGTAGACAAGCCTAGGATTTTATTCTTCCCCCTATGTGATTATTATTTCCCCAATTCCTTCAATTATACAAGCAATTAACCCGGATTATTAACCTGAGATGCTAAAATAATCATAACCCGCTTCCGCGTATATTACAATTCTAATACTCTAGATTCAATTACTATATTCCTATGCAATTAATTCTAGAACACAGCATTAAGCACAAATCTCAATAATGGCTACCTAAGAGATTAACTATATTCCTATGTTAATACCACAAAGGCTCTTCTACCACAGTTCTAATTATTAACCCGATCTTCCGATTCATGCGATTAACAATAACATAAAAGCACATAAGTTGATCAAGTTCATGCACTTAATAAAACAAGTAGAAGAAATAATCCGGAATTAAAACTTGCATAAAATCATAGAAAAGGGTTCATAAATCCCACATAGGGTTCCAAATAAAATCCTAGAAATAAGTAGTTTAGCTACTCATAATTAAATCAAAAACGCAAATAAAATAAATCATAGACGATAAATCTTTGCTTGGAGTCTTCGAATTCTTCGTTATTGCTTTGTTGCTCTTGAAATTGCGTAAAAAGATGGATCCCTAATTGTGTGCTTGGCTTGGTCTTATATAGGGTGAAAAACTTGGGGAAGAAGGCAGTTTCCTTGTACAATTAAGATTCCTTCACTGCGCCAACTCGCCCATCCGGACGGCCGTGTGAGATTTATGCCTAAAATCCGCACGGCCGCGCGGTCTATTCTCCAGAATTCTGCTTTTTTCACTTTTGGCCCATATTTTCTCCAAAATTGCAGTTTTGACCCCATACTTTTCCAATTCTTCAATTTGTACCTAAAATACAATAAATCAACTTTTTAAGCACCAATTATCGTTAAAACACACCAAAAGCTCAAATAAAAAGATACGATAAAGTGTAAAAATATACACTTAACAACTATTACAATAGTACATAATAGTAATGAATAATATATAGTATATACTAATAACATGAGGTGAAATAATTATTTGTTATGGCAAATTACGTCCACCCCTGAGTTATCATCAAATTACGAAAACATCCCTCATGTTTGGGTAATTACAGCCATCTCCCTCAACTATGTATTATCTTACGAAAAACCCCTCCAAATGTAAATTTAGGGATGTTAAATCGGTAAAACCGAACCGAAATTTCGGACGCCAACATTTCATACCGTTTACCGAATTGAATATACGATTTGATTCGGTAAATAACTGAATTATATAAATATTTGTGTAAAAATATTTAAAATGAGCGGTGGCCGTAATTACCCAAACAAGAGGGGTATTTCCGTAATTTGGCCATACATCAGGGGGACCGTAATTTGCCCTTATTTGTTATGTAGCACTATACACATTTATTGTAAGATTACATTATTGCTGGACCCCCGCCACCACTACGGCCACTCGCCGCCCGGCCGCCGCCCACATGAAATAGATTTTGTTGTCGAATTGGGAATTGTAGTTAGAGGTGAATTTGTGGTAAAATAAAATCTAGCAAATATAGGATTTCAAGTTAAGAATTAATTAATTTGTAATTTTTTAGGTAATAATTTTTTTCCTTCTTGAAATAGCTAAGATACTTCCTAACTTAATTTCCTTTTCCAATTCTGAAACAAAAACCACTCATTATATATATACATGTATCGATCGATCAGCCAAAACAAATTAATCAAACCCAAAATCAAATTCAAAAAAACATTCAAAGAAAAAGAAGCAATCATCATAAAAGCTGATGGATTCATCTTCGTCTACCGATAACGGCAAGATAAGCTACCTCTGCGCCCGCGGCTGCGGCTTCTTCGGCGCGGCGGAGAACCGCGGCCTCTGTTCCAAGTGCTACTCCGACTACATCAAAGAGACGATGATCAAATCGGTACCCGCAACAATCGGCGGCCAACGGCAGGATTTTGCCCCGCCGCCCGGCGGCAACACCCCGAGGGGAATCGCGATCGGTAAATTGATCGACGTTTCGAGAACCGGAGCAATGATGGAAGTCGACGCCGCCAACAACCCATCGGCTTCCGCTCCTCCAGCCGTGAAAAATCGGTGCGGGGTTTGCAAGAAGAAAGTGGGGTTGCTAGGGTTTGAGTGCCGGTGCGGCGGCACGTTTTGTGGGGTCCACAGGTACGCGGAGGCGCATCCGTGCCAGTTTGATTTCAGGAGCACGGGAAAGATTGCTATCGAGAAGGAAAACCCGGTTTGCAAAGCTGACAAGTTTACGGATAGGGTTTAATCGAAACCCGTAGTTTTTATTTAATTTTCCCTCAATCCTAACTTTTACTTACTCATCTAACTATGATCGTTACTCCCTCGGTTCCTAAATAAGTTTAGTTTTTTTGCCTTAGCACAAGTTTTAAGAATCTCAATAAATATGTCTTGATTATAGAAAAATAGATGTTGATAGACAAAAATACCCTTGTTTACTAATTAATGCAGAAATAGTGTTGGAGGGTTAATAAGGGTATAATTGAAAAGTACATAATAATGCAGCATTGAAATCGTAAACAGTATTCATCTTAATTTCCTCTCTTGTTTGCGAAAAGAAAAATTAAAAAACGAAAACCAACTTTTTTTTCTAATACGAATCCTTCCGAAAATCGAACGAAAATGATAAACGCAAAATAATCTAACTGTCCAAACATGAATTTCCATCAAGTCTTTGCCATAAAAATATCCCAAAAAAAATCAAGAATCAGATACAAGAATCATTACCGGCGTCGTTATTACCACGAATTTTGTCGTTTCTCGATTTCAAATCATCCAAATAATTCTGATAAATATAAGAAGCAAATCCCCAAATAGCCATAAGCATAGCAATTATCTTCACCCCGTTCATACTATCGTGAAATATCACCACCGAAGCAAGAGGAGTAACAGCCAACGAAAGGGTACTTATGACATTCGAAAAAAGAGACGAAACCACAAAAATCAAACCAACAACACCGACTGAACATACCTGCCACGCGACAGCTGTCCAAACCAAAGTCATTACGTAAGAAACTCTCCCCGATGTGAAATTACCCATTTCTCCCTGCAAACTCCTCCACTCCCCGCTAGCGAAAAGGCCCACAATAGCAACACAAGTCGCCACAATCGCCGTGTAAATCTGCATCTCGAGCACAATCGAAAAAGTTTCTTTCTTTAGAACCTTCTCAAAAGTCAACTGCATTAGAGACAGCAAAAGGGAGTACAGTGCAGAAGCTGCAAGTGCCGTAACAATTCCGATTATATATTTACGCTTAGATACCCCTAAAGGTTTGTCCGAGTCGTCGTTTATAGCAAGAAGGGCGGCGGATAAAGAGAGAATCACCACGGAATTAAATATTAAAGCGGTGAACTTTTGACTGTTTAAGAAGTAGGAAAAAATCGCGTTGAACGCCAATTGTGTGGCGCAGATGAGAGAATAAGTCGAAGCGGATAGATACAAAAGGGCGATGGAATAGAGCATGTTATCACCTGCAATTAGGACGCCTATGACGAAATAAATCGTGCAAAGAACAAGAATCGAAGGTGGGGGTGATGAACTAGGGGGCTCGTTTTTCGAGCGGAGGAAAAAATACGGGATTAGAAGAATCGGGAAGGCGGCCGTTTGGACAAGTGTGGCTAGCCATTTACTATTGCCGCCTTTGTCGTAATAGAATCTTCCTAAAAGAACCGCTGCAGCTTGACCGACTATGAGAAAAGTTATGTTGAGAACAACCAAGATCCACCAGTGCGTTCGTTTTAGCTTATGAAGTGGATGTTGATAAAGCCCGTCTTTTTCCATAACGGGTTCTTGAATATCTGTAGAGTGGAAAAGTGGGCCCGTTAGATTAGCTTAGTGTAAAGACAATGTAATAGAGAAAAACATCGAAAGTATATGTGTAATGACATAAGACAACGAAAGTTTGGATCCAGAAAGACGAAATTTATCAACAATTGACGAGGATAAAAGCAAAAGCAACTCGGGCGAAAATCCTGCGCGATTTGTTTCATAAACAAGATCCTAAATCTTAAAGCATATATACTAACACCTAAAAAAACACGTAAAACTACAAACTTCCCGATTCTTACGAAATCTACATCAAGAATCGACTATTCGCATCAAACCCATTGATAGATGTAACAAGTCAGTTGTTAAAACGCATTCTCTTACGATCGAAAAGTTCAATTTTACGAGATTTATTACAGTCGAATGTTGGTTAAACAGACTTACAGTCCTAAAATCCACCACAAGTAAACACTAATTTAAATGTTCGATATGCGAATTTGCGACAAGCAAGACAATAATTCACTATAACTCAAACTAATCTTCAATAATCATAAAATATTTAATACTAAATTTGAATTAAACACTTTGTCATCTGTATCATATTCTACCAAATAAACTACTGATTTTAAACAAACATCAATTTAAGGAAACGCCATAAAATATTACAAGTAATTACTGCAACAAAAAAAAAATTTAAAAAGAAAAAAAACAACAAATTACAGGTATTTTGAGTTACTGAGGAACGTAGAAATACCTGGCATGATTCGAAGATGGGTTCCAGAAAAAGAAAAATTAAAACCCAGAGAAAAGGGCGAATTCCCAGATTATGCGGGCGAAAAGAGAGATTCAGAGAAAATTGAGGGATTTGCGTATAATTTCAGAGAGTTTTGAAGGGAAGCGATGGAGGTGATGAATTTATACGCACTTCAAAATTTGTATCTAATGGGGTTTCGCTATTTTGATTTTTCCACACACACAAATAATGGAAGCAAATATCACTTGATGCATCATATATTCATTATTAGTATTTATTAATATTAATTAATTTTTTTTTTCTGATAAATTGTTATTATTTTCTTTTATTTCTCAAAAAAAAATATTGTGTTTGCTTTTTTATTTATTTTCTCTTGGTAGCATGTCAATTTAAGCTTCAATTAGCATTGGTTTCTAATTGGCAAGAATAAATTAATCAATTATTTTTAATGGTGCCATGATTCTTTGCTTTTTAATAAATATTGGTACTATGATTTATCATATTTGGTTGGTTGTTATGAAAATTGTCCGGTGCGAGCGAGCGAGCGATTTATAACCGGCCTCGCTTTTTATGGGCTTTATTGAACCAAACTTGCCTAGTGGTCAGTATAATTAGAATTGTTCCCGATCACAAATGAAAAGACTTGTTCCAAAATCGGGACAAAGTTTCTATTTCTTAATCATCTATAATATAAAATACGTAACACTATTGATTTTTCGAAAACTTAATATCGGATCAAGAGTCAAATTTTAATTAATATTCCATTTCCACTAAAAAATGTAAATCGAAACTTTTGGAATTCAGAATGACATTGATAATATCTGAATCGGAACCGATGAAATTGTGAAATTTTGTTCCAAATTCCAACATAATTTTGCGTGAGTAATCTTTGAGATAAAAAGTCTTACTTATTACCCACAAAAAAAAAAAAAAAAAAAAAGTCAAACTATCCATTATGAGTTGTGACAATTAATAGTCCTAAATTAGTGGGATTATTGAGTGGCAAATTATCATAATTAGTAGATAATTGAATAGTTGGGCCCGGCCCACTACTCGAACCGGTAGCAAAATCGTAATTGAAATTTGCTTTCATCGGAAGGTGGGAGGAAATTCAAATCCTAATACCATTTGCATTTGCATTTGCAATATCATTGTTGTTTATTTCATTTGCAAGAAGTGCAATTTATACACAAATGTTATCCAGACCCTGCATACGATTTCTTGATGTCATTTATACTTGGATGGATAGTTACATCATAAGAATACAGATGAAAATCGAACTGAGATAGTTCGATCAAACATAATAGCTCGATAAAAAATCGACAAATCCAAACAATCACATAATCAACTCTCTCGTTTACATCCGTAATCATATGAATACATATCCAATAAACGCATACTTAGGGGGTCGGTGAAGAAGAAAAATAAACAACACCGAAAGGAACAAAACTAACTACAGTCTCAATGACTACGAATACGCCAAAATGGTACATACGTAAGATGAGAAAAACACACACAGTAGAGAATGAAACAACAACGACAATCTACTACTATATCCCGATTTAAAAGTACTCTTGACAAATCACAACCAGAATCGATCCGCTATCAAATAACAAGAACTTTCTACAGATGCATATATTTTTTTGTCCCGACCAAAAAATACGATAGAACCACAAAAAAAAAAAAAAAAAAAAATCGAGGCTCGTTTTTTTTCTTTTTTTTTGAATTAATTAGCAGGCACATCCTCCAGACTGCTGTTGTGACTGAGATCCGTTTGCGTTGCTAGATTTGAGGTTCACGTCCACCATATCTTCTTGCTTTGTTGATGATAAAGTTTCCATTCCTGGCAAAGCTGCAGCAATCTTCCTAAACAAGGCCTGGAAAAATAAAAAAATAAGTCGTGCAAAGCTCAAATTCTATTAAGCCTTGTTTGGATGGGGAATTTGATGTTTGGTAAACCCAATAATTTTCCCGGTCGACCTGGAAAATATTATTTTATTGGAAAATAATAGAATTGGGTATTCGTTAGATTATTTAATCTTATCTTAGGAACTAAACGAGGCCTAGTGAGATTGTAACGATCTTATTTTGGTTAATGCCATTGTGGCAACCAAACTACCTTATTGGTTACTTTATCATGTGGTGGTGCAGACAGCAACATCAAAATACGAGGTAGTTAAAATGGGGCTATATATTAGTTGACTAAAAAAAGGATGAGAAGATTGTATAGTTGTCCATCATATAACTAATGAAAATTGGAGAAGGTGGTGATTTGTACCAAATTGAATATCATACGAGAAAATATTGCAGTGTATTTACCTTAATATTGAAACCGGCCTTTGCACTAGTTTCGATAAACATGACGTTGAGATCACGAGCTTTAGCCTCTCCTTCCTCTATTGAAACTTGCCTGCAATTAGACACCGTAAATTGGTTGAGTAAGAGCAGAATATAATTATCTTCTGTTTATTATACCAACTCTTATCCCTTACCTGCAATTATGGCTAACATAACAAACTAATGTAAAAGGTTGAAATCAAACACATACTCTAATACTCTAATACTCTACGACCCCGCTTCAATGCTAAAGTACCCTGCTTCCAATCTTTTCCCATTTTTTTTCTTTCAAATAATCGCTCTTCATAAAAAGTTACAAAACTTGTTTTTGCATCGGCCATTTCATAATCCCGGTAAGAATCAAACTTTGATATTGCTCAATAAATTCTAATGTTTGCAGCCTTGCAACAACATAGTCAAAAACTTGTTATTTCGACCCAACAGGTACAAATTAGGTGTGTGATGATTTGTTCACCAATCTATTCAACACAACTGGTGAGGTTTTTCTAACCGGGTTTCTCTCTTCTTCACTATAAAGTGCATAGTATAAAACTGAAAAATAAAACAAGCAAAACTAATAGTTTATTGAGATAAATCGCTATAACTTATGTGGAAAAACCGAGCATAAATAAGAGCAGAAACTAGAAATAATTACCTCTTATCCACCAAATCAGTTTTGTTGCCAACTAGGACGATAATAACATCACTTCCTCTCTCAGTACGAACCTCCTCGATCCACTTTGAAGTGTTAAGAAACGATTGTCTACCTAATAGCCAGTGAAATATCATAAATACCAAAAAAATTACCAATACTGCAAAATTTAACCTAGCTGGACATTGGAAGAAGCTAATAAAAACTCTTCTATATGAAATTAGAACGAAATCTAGGAAAACCAGACGACATCCTCAGAGGGGAAGTAAAATATTAATTTGCTTAAATTACATTACAAAGAGATAAAATCTTACTTGCAACATCAAATACTATGACAGCAACTGAGGAGTCCCTTATATAGCTCGGGATGAGACTCCTAAACCTTTCTTGACCAGCAGTATCCCTGAACACACAAGATAAAAAGATTACTCATCAAAAAAATAACTTGGAAACAGTAACTGAGAATTCGGAGAACAGCAAAACAAAGAGCACTAGATAGAGTCATTGCTCTTTATCAGACAGTGGGAAATAACCCAACAAAATTTTGGCACTGCCACAATTGTTTTTATAAAAAAAATATTTACTTATAATTAGGTTCGCTATTAATCATGCTGATCTATTCAGTTAAAAAAGAAAAAAAGAAATATAGATTAACAGAAAAAGAGTTTCTGATGTGCTGTAGTCTGTAGATAATACGAGTCTTCCTATCTATAGTTCCAAGCCTCACAAGGCGGTCACATCACGTTATCAAAGATTTCTAGAGTAGATTTTCTTGCAACCTATTTCAACGAGAATGTAAAGCACAAAATATATATCTGAGCATATATATCTGAGCAAGCGTGTGTAGTTTCATTTCTGTCGAGAATTTGTATCTTACCACAGCTGCAAACGTACAGTTCTGTCTTCAAGGTACATCGTCTTGGATAGGAAATCAATACCAATAGTAGCCTGAAAACAACATCAATGTCAAACATAAATAGAAATCCGAACGCATTTTCCATTAAATTTAATTATTTTCAATGCCTTTGTTTTAGTTCATGAGAGGGTGGATCGAAATACTAAGAGCCAGACCAAGCAATAATAGATCAGAAACCAAACAAACAAAATGTTGCACATAACATATCATAGATATTCCATTATTTTAAGCAACTTCTGAATCGAACACATAAACGCTTGCAACTGCATACTTTGCAAGTTCAGCCTCCGAACAGCGGATTACAACGATCGTGAATTCTAGGCTCAACTTAAATTCAAGGTTCAAAATTAACACATTTTAATTTCAATAAACAAATCATAATTATCACATTCAATTGAAGGTTTATCGATCCTATTTGAAAAATCAAACTACAAAAAGTCAACTCGAAATGTTCCTTTTCGAAAAATCACACCAAATAACAACAATCAGGAACCAGATCCGTACTCATTGCATTATTCTTTTCAAAACAATGTAAAATTCAAAAAAAAATTAAAAATATTAAACTGCAACTCCAGAAAACGAATTGATCGCTCACCTGATAAGTGTTGTCGAATTTGTCGTACATAAACCGAGTGATGATACTGGTTTTCCCGACGGATTGATCGCCGAGGAACACTAATTTGTACTTGGCAAGCGCCGACACCGGAGCCATCACTCAAAATTAACTCGATTAAATTACGAAACCGGATCGGGGCGTTCAGAATCGGATCGGTTGCTGTTTTTTTCCGACGGAAAGTTCACGATCTCGCCGGAAAAAAGGAAATCGGAGAACTGCCGGAGAAATCGATGATGCGAGAAAAAATTTGTATATTGTTTGCGCGTTTTGTTGATTTGGAAATGAGAGGGATTTGCTAAATCACTAACTACTACTGTGCTATTAACGTGTTCCTTCTGCGCGTGAAGCAACTGTGAAAATATTATATAATAAATTATTATTATAAATTATTATTATTAAAAAAAGAAAAAAAGAAAAATACAAACAGAAGGGTTGGCGGAAGCTGCTGCTGAGTGCGGATACCGGTGGTGGCGGTCGTCGGTCGACTGTGTGGAAATGTTAATCCAAATTATTATTAAATTATTGGACGAAATTGCCCCCATTGTGATTAATAGTAATTTGTATTAAGCGTATTTTTTTTTAATATATTCTATTTATTATTGATAAATGAACCGGGCCGGGCCCAACCCATAAACAATGTAAAACTCTTGTCTAGGCCCCCCATGGTCTTAAATACTAGGGCTGGAAAATAATTACCGCCTACCGAATATCACGGTATACCTACTAAACAATACCGAAAAATTGCCGAAACTTCGGTAACCATTACATTTGGTACGGTAGTAGTACCGTACCACTATTATACGGTACGGTAGTGGTATTGTATTTCAGTACTATGGGAATACCGTACCGTACCACACCACAAATTTGAATTTTATAATTTAATTAATGTATATTTATTGGTCAATAATTAACTAAAACTAAAATTACTACATAAAATAAATAGGTCGAAACTTAAAAAAGTTAAAATATAGTTCTTAAAAAATTATGAGAAAACATTGAAGTTTAGTGCAACAAAAAAACGTGCATCCCATTTGGTTTTCACTGAAATAATAGAGCTGCAAATTGAGATTGAAAAAAAAGATCATGACTCTAGTAATCTTATTTTGCAAGGTGTCACTAAATCAATGAAGTTAAAGTTTGATAAATATTGAAGGAGCTTTGAAAAATTGAATAAGATTATATGAATAGCCAATGTTCTTGTTTAAAGTATTGTGTTTTTATAAAGATCATCTTCAAAGTATAACAAATTAAAATTAACGGTAGAGTACCATATACCGATATACCGTACCGAAAGTAACGGTAGACCGAATAACGGTATACCGCACTTGTTGGTACGGTAACGGTATCGAATTTTTCAATACCATATAATTCGGTAGGTACACGATATTGATCAAAATATTCGGCAACCGTACCGAAACCACCCCTATTAAATATTGTTATAAAATTATATATATTGAGCCCAATTTTATTTTAGAGGACACCTCCTAAAGCAAGGTCAAATTACAAAATAACCACTTTTGTTAGGGTAATTAAAATCAATTCCTTGAACTATATATTGTCTTACACGTTTACCCTTATGGTGTCAAATTTACCTACTGAAAGATGAATTATTTTGTAAGAAAAATATAACTCAGAGAATAGTTATAATTACCCATACACGAGGGTTTTTTTTTCTCGTAATTTGTCCTTATCTCATAGGGACGGCGTAATTTAAAAGTTATATATAATAGGGTAATTAGCACTTAACCCTCTCGAGTTACAAGCTTTTGCAGATGACCCATTGTGCTCGTAATATAAGCACATAATCCCCTTATGGTTTACGGGTAGCTTCCATTAGTTTTTCCGCCAAACTTAACCGCATGTGTCAAACTTCAAGGGGGTCGTCTGCAAAAGATATACTTTGATGTGTGACACATGCGGTTAAGTTTGCCGGAAAAACAAACAGAAGTTACCTCGATTATCTACAAGGGGGTTTAATGCTGATATTACAAGTATAAGGGGTTTAAGCGTTATTTACCCTATATAATAGGGTCTAATTCAATTAAATATATTTTTTTAAAATTTTTAATTACAGTTTTTATGTATCAATTTCACCCCTGGCTGATCTAGAAACCCTCGAATAAAGGCAAGTCCAGAAGAAATCACCTCAAACCCCAACACTCAGCAATTTGCATTCTGAGCATTTCTCCCACAGATTAATTGCAGCAAAAGAATGGCATCGGCGTGGAGATTCACCGAACTCCGCCACCTACGAATCCCCGTTTCAAGGGCCCTAAACCTAAACGGATCCCGTTCGACGGCCGTCCGATCAATGTCATCGCACGGCGACGATCACCTCGACAAGCAGGAGGTTGTTGACCGAGTCCTCGATGTAATCAAGAGCTTCCCCAAAGTCGATCCCTCTAAGGTTATTTATCTTTATTTTTGTGTTTTTTTTTTAATCTGGAAATTTCTGTTTTTTCGCAAATTACATTTGTCTCCTATTTATTTGTATCGGAGGTGTGATTATCTGTGTCTGGATTGGGAGAATTAGTGAGATTAATTTGAAGAGGTGGCGATTTGCGATTGTTTTCGAGTTCGTCTTCCATGGATTACTAATTGCAGATGTTTAGATATAATTGGTGTTTTTAAGAAGCATTATTTTGCAATAAAGGTTTCGTCTTTGTTTCTTAGCACAATTATTTTTTCCGTTCTGACGATTAAAGGGGGCTATGAAAGTGAATGAAAAGCGAAATATTTACATGTTTTCGGTAATAATAGAAGTTGACACGAACGTGTCTTATTATGCTAGAGGATGTGCAAAATGTCATACGATGTTGACGGGAATGAAGTACGAGTGAGTGTTCTTTAACTCGTAGATGCGAATACTAGTGGGTACTCGACTCTAGTTACGACATTTAGTTCCCTCCTTTTTCTACTACTTCCATCTGAAACGGAGAAAAGTTGTTAGCTACAACGTTTCATGAATCTAAAAGCAGCTTATCTTAATGGGATTCATTGATGTTGAAGTAATTCAAACCTCTTATTTATGTACTTTGGATGAGTTTTCTCATTTCTTTTCAGGACTTTGCTTAAGAATTAGAGTGAGTTAAAAAAAAAACGTTGCCGTGGTTTGTCGTAATTGCTCTAGACTTGTCATAAGTTCAAAAGTTTTCATTAATGAAACGTAATTCTTCTGTAGAATGAAATCGAGAAGATTTCATTTAATCACAGGTTTTGTATAGTAAATGAATTTGAACCCAATTTCCACGAGAGTTTCACTGTAAGTACAATGCCTGTCTCGTAATTAAACAAGTTTCCATTTTTATGCAACGTTAAATCCGTGTCCTTTTCTTTTAATTAGAGATAAAATTACAAGAGATGGGGTTATATTCTTATATTCGTCCCAGCATTTTGGAGAACTGTATTTTGTGTTTATTTGATTGAGCCGATTTCGTCGTTAAATCCGTGTCCTTTGCTTTTAATTAGAGATAAAATTACAAGAGATGGGGTTATATTTTTATATTCGTCCCAGCATTTTGCAGAACTGTATTTTGTGTTTATTTGATTGAACCGATTTCGTCATATTTCGTATTGAAAAATGTGCAGGTTACCCCGGATGTTCATTTTCAGAATGATCTAGGATTGGACAGCTTAGACACTGTGGAGATTGTGATGGCTATTGAGGAAGAATTTAAGCTCGAAATTCCCGATAAGGAGGCTGATAAGATCGACTCTTGTCCTCTTGCAATCGAGTATGTCTATAACCACCCAATGTCCAGCTAAGTTCTGCAGCACATTTTTCGGTTTTTTTTTTTTTTTTTGTAATTTATTTTAATGCAATTAGACGTTTTTATCCAGTCATTGCTTGACTGTGTGATGTTGTAGAAATTTGATCCCAGGATGGGAAATAATTTGGGGATTCTTTGATTAAAAGAACCCCCGATCATGCGGGATTTAATAATTTCTTTGACTAATTACTTTTGCAAATATGTCTCGACTCTCGAGGTTTTTTTGTCTTTTTTTAATAATTAGGTCAAATCTCATGGATAATACTTATAATTAACCCTATATTGAATTGAACATTATTCATACTCTAAAAGGAACATATTTGTTCAAGAAGCATAATGAATTAGTGAATGTTTTCTTGGTTACAATCGCACACACACACACACACCCATACATGTGTGTGTGTGTGTGTGTTGTGTGTGTGTGTGTGTGTTTGTGTATACACGTGTACGGTGAGATCCTACTCGGTGGCATACGAATTTCCTCTTTCATTAGAATATCAGGAAGTGATACACTTACAATTACACACACATACACACACTAGTACTAATATATAACTGCAGAACATAAACACAAACATACACATCTTTACACCAAACACAAGATAATTATATACACACCACTACTTACCTAGGACAAAACAAAACAAAAACAATCTGATCAAGATCCTGTCTGAAGCAAACGCATAACACTAAGCGCCACAGCCGAGAGCTGAAACACGTCATCGTTCCTCTCACTCAACGGCGAGTCGACACCTGTCCTCCCCTCCTTAAACCCATCCTCGCAGGTAGTGGAAGCATCCATAATCGAGCTTATTGCCACATTAGCATCGTCAAACCGTTTATTATTATAATATTTCATGGCTTTTTCCACCGAAGGGATCGAATCCGAGTAAAGCTCGAAGCAATCGCTAAGGCACTGTCTGACGTAAGAATCCAACTTCTTGTTCTTCAAGAGTTGTGTGATGTGGCGACGAGTGTCGGTTATGTTGTGGCTGAGTAAACGGACGGAGATTGTGCCTAGGCCTTGTAGGGTGGCACACCTGCTGGCGGCAGCCGCCTGGAGGGAGGTTGTGCAGAAGGTGTAGTTTATGTTTGGATCGTTTTTCGAGAGGGTTTTGCAGGTGGTGGTTATTAGGTTTTCGCCTTTTGTGGCTTGGATTATGATCAAGATTGTGATTGTTATTATGGTTGGATGAGATAACAGAAAAAAGGGCTTCATTTTTTTTTTCTTCTTGAAAGTGTGTGTGTGTGTGTGTGTGTGTGTGTGTGTGTGTGTGTGTGTGTGTGTGTGTGTGTGTGTGTGTGTGTGTGTGTGTGTGTGTGTGTGTGTGTGTGTGTGTGTGTATTGGAGAAATATATGGGTTTTATATAGGCAAGAGGTGGGCTTGTGTGCAGTTATGACAAAAATGATTGTAAATTTGAGGTGTTTCTAAAAGTGATGATTGCTCAATCAGACAAATAAATCAAAACTCTGATTTATTGTTTCTTGTTTGAGAATAAAGATGGCGATTTTTTTTTCTATGATAGGTCATGCCTTTAAAGGATAGAATCGCATTTTCTCAAAACTACTCGTAACTTCGAACTCACGAAACCCTTGTTAATTTTTCGTGTTTTATTGGGGTGATATTCTTTTGCATCCTTTCAATTTTTTTCGAGAAGTGAAAAACTAATTTCAGTTATGTTCCAGAAAATAAAAAAATTAATCAGGTATTGGAATTAAAACGAATCCAAAAAAAAAAAAAAAAAAAAAGAAGACAAACAAACAACGGGTGTAATTTTTTGAAATTAAAATTGGATCGGTAGTCGAAATCTAATATGTAGTCCAATCCCCTTAAAAGAAATTCAAAATTAGAATTTTCTGAATTTAAAATAAAAAATATTGTTCCAAGATCGAAAATATTCAGATCCAAATCAACATAATTAAAAAAAAATGTAGTTATTTCCAGCTCTAGATAGAAATGTACTTCTGACAGTGGTGTATGTGGTGCACAACACAATTTTCTTGCAGTTAGAAGTATATATATTCTTAGTTGTGATTATGAACAATAATTTGATTTATGGAGTGATTTATTGCTATGTATTATTGATCGGACACGACTAATAGTTGATTATGACAAGATATTTGATGTAATAAGAATATTTTGGATTCTTAATCATGCACTAATATGACTGTTTAACAGATAATAAAACCTCTGGTTTAGTTTAATCCCAAAATTAGTCAATATTTTGATATATATCTCGCATACATATATCTATATATATATATATATATATATATATATATATATATATATATATATATATATATATATAAAGAAGTAAGAATATATGAGAGTCTTGATCATAATTTTTCCTTCATTTTCTTGATGAAGAAACATTTATTATTACAAATAAATATAACAATTGAATATATCATCCAAAAAATAAAAGATTCCATTAAAAGTAACCAAATTATACACCGGAGGACTACAATGAGATGAATTGTAGGATTGACCGATGAAAATGAGACGATAGAGACATGAGGGACTAAAGTTGAACTAAATAATAAGATGAGGGATTATTAGCAAGATCTGGCCAAAATGAAAATAACTTGTTCCAAAATTGAAAAATTTCGGATCAAAATCTGCGGAATTCAAAACTTCCAATGTTTTGGAATACTTTCGAATATTAAAATCGGATCGAAAATCGAGGAAAGAAAAAAGTCGGAAACTGGAACTATCGGAAACAAGAACAACAAGGCACATGAAATATGATAGGTTTGCCACTTTTTGGCTGGACTGCAAAAGCTTTGCAAGTTTGGGCAAAACCGTTATTTCGAGTATAGCTTCAATCGGAGTTTCTTCTCTCGGGTGCTTTTCTTTTTTTAAATATCAAGTACCCGAAAAAGTCTATAAACCCATCATCATTTAATACACTTACATCACCTGTTAACTAAAATTGGGCACCCCCCCCCTAATTCATTGCTTATACGCAACATATATATATCAAAAACATATTTTCAAGAATATAATAATACTGTTTTCAAGAACTGACCTAATTATCCAAATAAACTTATAATAATCCGCACTTAATTCTATCCAGTCTCGACTGCTTACTAACCTCTTTCATTTTGCCGTTGCTTCTCCATCGGACCACGGCAGTGAAAATAGAAACTTTGAAGCTGTCGAAACTTCAATTTTATACCGTCGAATTTACTCCATAGTTACTTCATTTTTTCTCGCTCTCATCAATCGTATCCTCTTCTTCACCGCTACTATCACCGAACATTGTAGCCATTTTCATGGCCAGTTTCGCAGCCATTTCCCTCCTCTGGAAATCGGGCATCAACCTTAACCCATTGCGCATGTTACCGATTTCAGACATCAGCGTTTCCAAATCCTCAAAATCATACGCTTTGTCATCATCACCGTCCTCGTCGTCATTCTCTGACGCTTTGTCAGCTCCATGGGCCCGACTAGCTGATGTGGATGGCTGGTTTTCTTCTCCAACTGAATTGACTACAAGCTCTCGATTTAGAGAGTTAATATCACTTTCTAACTGTTTCCCATTTCCCGGGATCGAAACAGGCCCTTCTGCAGAAACCCATCCTACGTCATCCCATGGTTCTGCTGAACCAGAAGATAATATTTCGTATTCGGGTTCGTAATCAGATTCTTCTTCCGACGAATCTGCAAAAAAATTGAAAATTAAAAACATTCAATAAATGAACATTGAGATAAATAACAAATTAGCAAATTAACGTAACAAATTCGCATGTGAATAAAACCTTCTTGATCGGGCATTGAGGGTTCGTTTATCTTATCACCGGACTTCAACAGCATTCCAGGCCACATATGAGCAGAGAGTGCCCCGAAAAGTCTCTCAACACCCTGCGAATCACCGTCTACAGACAGACCTGTAATGAAATGTTAAATTGTCAGAAACAATTAGTTATCGGGTTTCTTTTTTTTAAATTAATGAGGTAAAAAACAATTAGAGGGCCTTACATCGGTCAAAATCAGCGTTAGATGCACAAGCTTCAACGTATTCAATATTATGTTCGAGACACCATTCTAAGCACGATGTTTTAAATCCCGATAACGGTTCTTCATCTCCCAATAAACTACTCCCTTCAGTTTCAGATATACCGTACTCTGAGAAGTCTAGATGAGGATCTACGGAAGATTCTCCATGCTTAAGCAAGCGTCTCTTGTACTCTATATGAGCTGGATGACCTGGAAGAAGATCTACCTTATTACCAATGCATAGCAGTACATCAAACTTCTGAATTTCGGTTTGAGAAACCCATTCTTTAAGAACAACAAGCGACGAGAGCTGCAAATAACAATTTAGGTTAAAGTACTAGTCACAGATAAAACAGTTCAATATGTAAACCGGACAGGTAATAAACGAATAAATTGATAAAGGCTTACATCGTTAACGTCGAAAACCATCACAAGGGCGACTAATCGTTCAATAGCTGGAAAGCTTGTGATGGATAACTCGTCACAAAGATGAGCAGTCCAAACTGAAACATCCGCCGTGTAATACTTTGTGTTGATTGTCCACCTTTATAACGTAACCACATTCAGATTATCGTGTTTATCATTGAGAAATTGGTTTTTTGCATCTAGTAACCTTACCCGTGGACAAGTAACTCGGGTGATGGATCGGGGGAATCTTCAAAATCCACGCCGAGTAGTCCTGTATCAAACAATCGAATATTCGAGGACTCGTTACACGTTAAATCAAGAAAGTTAACTAATAATCGTCCACACGAAAACTGCAAATGATCAGTACCAAAATTAAAAAAAAAATACTAATGGAATGACAACTGACATATGCTAGGAGATTGCATTGCCCCATGCTGACACACTTAATTACTCGGAAAAAAATTATATTAATTCATCGATCGGATTATCGTAAAAATACGTAATCATCAAAAGATTCGCAAAAACAATCAGAAAAAGGAATATATATTTGAGGTAATTCTTCTGATTTCTTCACCAAATAAGTTATTTTTTTCAAAATTGAGCAGCTTTTTACAAGTATTGAACATCAATCTAATTCCTGATGAATAAGTTACATCAAACGGCAGCGTATTGATACACTTATTGTGAATGTATGAGAAAAAAATCTAGGTCAAAACAATGGAAGAAAGATCCAGATCGAAGGGGGGAAAGAAAACGGAGGCTTACGTGAGAGTAGAGTTCGTTTGCCAACATTGGGGGATCCGACGACGAAGATTGCGGGTCTCTTCTCTAGGGTTTGTCGATCCATATTTTCGGCCATTGTTGCTCCGATTGTGTTTCTCAGTTTGGCTGTGAGGGTTTTACAGAATCACCAAAGGTCATCGGTCATCGGTCAGCAGCGTTGACCAGAAACAAATCAATATATATTTTATTTATTTTATTTTTATTTTGCAGTCCTCCAAAAAAATTAAACTTGGCTATTATGACCCCATGAAGCGAAAATTGGGGTGTAAATTGAAACGGAAGTTCGGTTATTCGATCGATTTTGATCTGAAAACTTTAGTTTTTGAACAATATTTGATCATTACGAATTCTGAAAGTTTCGATTTTCAGTTTTTTTCGAATTCTTTTTCGAAACGGCATTGGAATGTGTATTAGATTCTGATTTCCGATCATATTTTAATTTTCAAAAATATTCCCGAAAAATTGAGATTTTTTTTTCCCCGGAAATTGCACTTAATAGTATCAATAGACAATACTTATTTTGTCTTGTAGACTTGTAGTAAGTAAAGGTTACCAAAATATTGAAATCTTTGAATTCGTCGATTACGATCCAAAAAATAATTCTGATTTTGGAAAACGCTTTTCCATTTCAATTTCCAATTTTTTTTTCGAATTTTCCAAACCTTTTTGGAACGAAATTGAAACTCGCTCTCCACTTCAATTTTTTTTTCCCTGAAAATACTAATTTTCGATATGATCCGTCCCAATCTTCCCTAATAAAAAACCCCACAGTGAACCAAATTTTAATTTAATTGTAGTATAAAACTAAAAACTTTCAAATTTTTAACCCAAACTCGAGCCACATATGAATTAAGTGGATGGAGTTTGAAGTTGGATTTTTAATTAAATTTAAATGAAAGGAAAAAATAGAAGATGAAATTAGGGCCAGAAAAGAAGACAGAAAAAAGAAGAGGAATTATAATGGTGAAAATTCATATATTCTTACAGATTCTTGAAACACAAAATAATGTTATTTTTCGGAACTAGGGTTTAACACGAAACAACTAAAACACTATAAAATCTCTACTCGACCACAGCCAACAGATCCCCGGCTTTGCAGAAGCAGTACCTCGCGTCGTCCGTTCCCAATTCAACCTGATCAATCATAACCGTATACATTTTTTTTAACATGACACATATCCATACAGAATAAACATATATATAGACACATTACACAGACGTGTTCTAAAAACCGAAATCACGTACCTCATATGCACTTACGTCGGAGAACATAACCTGTATACAAGGAATGCATCAACTTACATGAAGAATTGGTAATGATAATATGGTCACTATATTATCCAAACAATTAAAACATGTATATATATATATATATATATATATATATTTGTGTGTGTGTGTGTGTAATATTCAAAACAATAGAACTCACTTTCTTTCCAGCCTTTACTTCCTCAACCTCGGCACCGACAGTAAGAACCTGAAAATGAGTTTTCGAACGATAAGAAAGCAGAATATGAACTCCAATAATACATTAATACATTTTTTATTATTATTATTATGGGCAAATTACGGCAACCCCTGAGTTATGGTCAAATTACGAAAACACCTCTCCTGTTTGGGTAATTATCTTACGAAGATACCCCTCCAGAGGTAACTTTAGGGATGTTAAATCGGTAAAACCGAACCGAAATTTCGGTACGCCAACATTTCATACCGTTTACCAAACTGAATATATGATTTGGTTCGATAAATAATTGAATTACATAATTTTTTTGTAAAAATATTTAAAAGGAGGGGTGGCTGTAATTACCCAAACAAGAGGGGTTTTTTCGTAATTTGGTCATACCTCAGGAGTGGCCATAATTTGCCCTTGTTATTATTTATTTTTATTTATTTATTGTCTAAACATTTGAATGGTTTCACACACCTCTCCGACGAGGTACCGTTCAAATTTAACAGCTGATTTTGGCAGCAAAACTCCCCCAGCTGATTTCTGCACGCAAAAAGATCGGTTATTCTAAATCCCAGTCTAAAGAAAAATAAAGAGAATTATGAATTATTGAAGAATAACACGTCGATAAGTAGTTGCTCGTAAATTGGTGGAATCATATGATGCGGATGGTCAGATAAAATGAGGACATTAGCAGAAACGAAAAAACAAATTGACAGCCATTTTAAAGAAAGAAAGCATCAACAACTCAATCTTGAAATTACGAAGAAAAAAAGTAAAAAGGTCGATATTGAAAAAACCGATTGCGTTGAAAATACCGAGTCGGGCATGAAATAACATCATTAAAATGGTTACTTAAAAACACAATTATTATGAAGATATTAAGTGTAAACTATATTTTTTTACAAAAAAAAAAAAATAAATAAATAAATAAATGGATTCAAGAAATTTAGGCCAAAAATAAATGAAAATCGGAATTTTTCACAATGAGAAGAATCAAGAATCAGTACCTCAGCTAGAGCCTCTAGGCGAATCAAAACTCTATCAGCTTGTGGCACAACCTGTAATACACAACCAACAAACAAACACAATAATTAAACTTATTATTTTTTTCAAGCCTCTTCCTTCAAAGTTACACAACAACAGAAAACCTTAAAAAGAAAATGAAAAGAAGAATAATAATAATAAGTGTAAATTACGGACACACTCTTAGGTAATGTCAAATTACAAAAAAAAACCCTTTATGTTTGGATAATTACAACCACCCATAACTATGAATCTTCTTAAGCGTCCATTCTACGGTGTCAATTTTTTTAGTGGAACCTTCTAGATTATGTGGCATATTCTCCGGTTTGTTCTTGTTTTACCCTATTCGAGCTCCACATTTTGAAATAAGATATGGTTCTTAGCTTGTATATCAGATTGCGGTGTATCAAAAACTGCATTTTTGCGCAAAAAGAGTACAAACTAGAGAACATTCTATGGAAACTATAAAATTGACACTATAAGATAGATTCATAGTTGATGGATGGTTGTAATTATCCAAATGGGAAGGGCATTTTCGTAATTTGACGTTACGTCACGTAATTTACACATAATAAACGTGGAAAAGAAAATGAATGAAAACCTTAGTGGGTTCATATTTGGTGGCAAATGCGTTTACTCTCAAAGAGCTCCTCTGAAAACCTAATCGAACACCACAAATCCGAGCAAAGCAAAAAAAAAATTAATAAATAAAAAGTTTAGCTAACTGCAGATTGAAATAAAAAAAAAAATTATTTAAATAAAATAATAATAATAATAATAATAATAATAATAATAATAACCTGTTGGGTTTTTGTTTGAGAAGCTGAGTGTGCTGGAAGCGAAGGGGCTAGACAGTATAATGAAAGAAGCCGCCATGGATAAGGGAAGTTCTTGTTGCAGTGAGGGTGTTGTACTCTGTGCTTTACCGCTGCTTCGAAACGTACAACCCGGAGGAAGGGGGGATTTTGCTGAAATGAAGCAGGCCCTTCTTTCTTCTTCTCGAGAGTGTGTTGTTGCCGCCACGTGTGGGATTGCTATTGGATGGCACTGTACAGGGTTTCTATCGTGTGCTCTAGATACTAGATAGTTCTATTATTCGACCCGGAAACCCGACTCGTTTTCTATGATGGGCCGTGATAAATTAGTTGTGGTTAGTTCAGGCCCAGTATTAATAAACGGACCTAACTTTGGGTCCAGCATTAATATATGATTTTTGTTTTTCTCTATAATTATGTTTGATTATCACATTTAAATTTATCAAATTTAACATGAATCGTCGAACCGGACTGGCAGTTCATTTGGACCGGCATGCAGGGGCGGATCTAGGGGGTGGCCAAGTATGCCATGGACCACCCCAAGAAAAGAAAATAAATTTGCCTTAGTGGCAAAGATCTCCAAATTGTTAGATGAGGTCATGAGTTCTACTCCATTATGGTACAAAAAAGTATTGTTTAATTTTTTGTCTAAATTTCTTTTGAGCCCCTCTCCCATAAACACATTATATTATATCTATATTACTATTTAGTCCACCCAAAATTCAAAATATACAAAAAAAGTCCTAACTTTTTTCTTTTTTTTAGTCACTCTCCCCAAAAAAAAATTATATTATATCTATATTATTATTTAGTCCACCCAAAATTCAAAATATACAAAAAAAGTCCTAAATTTTTTCTTGTTTTTTTAGCCCCTCTCCCCAAAAACGCATTATATTATATCTATATTATTATTTAGTCCACCCAAAATTCAAAATATACAAAAAAAGTACCAATTTTTTTCTTCTCCTAATTTATCCAAAAAAAAAAAAAAAGTTTGAATTTTTTTTCCCTTCTCCTAATTTATCCAACAAAAAAAGGTTCAAATTTTTTTCCGGGGGCGCTGCCCCCGAACTCCCAAAAATTTAACTCCACTATACAGTAAATTCTTGGACTCGGCACACCCTGAATTTTCGTCCTGGATCCGCCACTGCCGGCATGTAACCTCCATATTCACAGTCCGGTTTAGGTTCACTCAACATTTGAACCTGAATCGCAGGTTTCAGTGAGGTCTAATCAGTAAGAGACTAGTAGTATGAATTGAAGGGTAAAATAGTCATTTTATTATTTAAATTCCATACAAGGAAGTATTAACTAAATTGCCATTCAACCAATATGGATTTCCATAAAATAAAAATAATAAGGATTATGATTCCATGATTTCAAAATGAGTAAATTACGGCCAACTCCCTAAGGTAAACTTAAATTACGAGGGAAAAAAAACTACTCTCGTTTGGACAATTACAAGTTACAACCATTCTCATCAACTATGAATTTTCTTACACGTCAAATTCAACATAATATTATAGATTACGTTAATGTTCTCTAGTTTGTACTCGTTTCGTGCAAAAATGCATTTTCGAATGCACAGCAGTCTGATATTTACAAGCCAATAGATACATGTTATGATCATCTTGTTTCAAAATATGGAACTCAATTGGGATAAAACATGTATAAAGTTGATAACATTCCATGTAATTTAGAAAGTTCCAATAAATTTAACACCGCATAGACGGACGTGTAAGAAAATTTATAACTGAGGATTGGTTGTAATTAATTACCCAAACAAGAGAATTTTTTTCGTAATTTGAACTTTACTCAGGGGTATTACCGTAATTTACCCCTTTTCAAAATTGGCTCCAATTTATTAAATTCTACACCGATAAGAAACCAATCAACGGCTATATAATGGGCCCACTCCTTTTGTCCTCAATCTCAGCAGCACATACATTTTCCACTCAATTTTCCCTTTTCAATTTCTATAACTAAAATGAAAAATCCATCTTCCTTTTTGTTCCTCCCAAGAAACCCATTCCCCATTAATCCACCACAGCTTTGCTTCGCTGCCATTGTTAAAGAAATAAAGAACCCCCTTTAAGCTCAGACCTCATTATTTTCACTGTCGGAAAGAAACCCTAATTTTCTGGGCTTTTATTGCTTTGTGGGCAGCAGAGCTCTGTTATTAATGGCGATGGAGGCCAAGAATTTAGGTTTTTTCAACTGGGTTTCTCTCTCTAGTATTCTCATACTAGCACCTCTTGTTTGCTCCAAGAATCATGGTAATTTCGTAATTTATGGCTGCCCTTTTTTTTTTTTTTGCAATTATACTAATTAATCTTATTCCCTTGCAGCATTTAAGTTTTACTTTAGGACAATGGTAATTTTGTAATATTTGACAATGTATGTTTTGAGGGTCTCATATATGTAACTTGAGATTAATTTGTTAGTTTTTTAATTATGATCAATTAAGCATTTAAGAGTTATCAATTAGTTATCGAAGAAGAGCATATTGTCGTGGCATATGTACTCCGATCCCTTCGATCGACCGTTTCTTTTTAGTCGTTTTTTTATCAGTAAAAGTATTATTTCAGATTAACTGTCGTTTTACAATTCCAACGATGAACAAGTTTGTTTTTATCCAACTATACCCTAATTGAGGTGTTTATAACGAGTTTCGGAAAATTATTGGCCTATTGAACTTGTTTGCCCTTGATTTTTTGCGGTTACCATGTTCGATTTGAAAAAAGATCATTTCACTAATAGTAATCGAAAAAAGTGTCTCTCTATAGATTAATATCCGCACATCTTATTATATGATGCTCAATGATGGTGTTTCTTGAATATTGCTATTTCTTCCATGTTTATAGGAAACGCTGCAAACGATCTACTCGAGATCATTAACAAGAATCGAACGGCCCAAAACCTCCCTAACGTAACCGAAAATCGAGGGCTAGGATGCATCGCTCTGCAGTACGCTCAACAATGCAGAGGAAACTGCACAAGCAACAATACTCTACATTGCCATGCGCAAGAAGACGACTTCACCGAAATCTTCGCTCCAAATTGTGGAGTTGAACTCCCGACTTTCGGGTCCATATCGGGAACCGTCTTAGGGTGCCAACAAAAATATTTACACCCACAAGAAGCGTTCTCGAGTTTACTATTTCCAGGTCCAAAAAAACTATCTCTAGTAAAAAACGGGAGTTTTACGCAAGTTGGAGTGGGGATAATCGGGGGGAGAAAAAAGGGTAAAGGGCCTTACATTTGGTGCGTTTTGTTTAGTGATAGTAAAGGGAGAAACGCTACGACTTTTGTTCTTGAAGATGTTGGTAAAGGGATTGAGCAAAAGAGTGGGTGTTATAGTGGAACTAGCTTCGATTGTAGTCAAGGAGACAAGCGTTTCGATGTGGTGAGAAAATTGTTGGTACTTTTGATGTTCGTTAGTTTATCGGTTCAATTTTTCGATCTTTTATAGGTTTTGTTGAACGTGTGAAAAAAGTCGAATTTATATCGAAGATATGAATGGATTCTCTATTTAAGCACGTGAACTTGTCTCTATTTTAGACTGTCATTTTGCTGGTACTAATACAATGGAAGTGTTTAAGGTGATGTATATGTGCCATTTGTGCAATTGGAATAGATTTTCCGGATTTCGTCGATTCCTATTCGAAAAGTTTCGATTTTGGAACAATTTTGCTCATTCCATTTTTGGGTCCGCTTTTATTTCCAAAGAACAGTTCTTTTTTTTTTCTTCTGAAAATTAAGTATTTATAATATCAATTTATTAAGTATTTTATTTTATGAGTGAATAAAAAATATAACCTTTTATTTTATTATTGTTGGTTCCCATCTAATTATTTTTTATTATGCAACAAGTTTTTCGAATAAAAACTATGAAATTTCAATCGTTGATTTTCCAAATTTTTGTGTTATGAAATTGAAGTAGTTTTTCATTTTATAAAAAAGAAAAAGTTCTAATTCAATTCACATTTGTCCGATTTACATCTCTAGTTGTGATTTACATCTCTAGTTGTGCTGCTGCTCGTTGACTTTGCAAGAAAACATTTATAACTAACTATATTGTTAAATAGGTTAAAAAATATCATTTCTCCTATGTTGTTTACTTCTTCAGATAAAATTTTCAGGCTACGGTCATTCATAAATCTTGTTGGCTTACATAATCCCAAAAACAGTTTCATTGTTGATGATTGTTGCACTCTACAAGTGGAAATTTCTATGCAACTTGTTGTGTAGTAAAACTTAATAATACGTTTCGTATATCATCTACAAATAATTCATTTTTCACTAAAGAAACAATGAAGATGTGGCATAGACTACACTTATTGCGAGTTTAGTTCCAAGTTTGATATTTGATTGTTGAATCAAATTTTGTTTTATTGACAATAGTATGTTATGATTGACCCCATTTACCATGATCTTATGTCATTAGCAATAACATGGTTGTGCACATTTCACAAATTTTGTGTTTACAAGGTTTGTCTCGTTGGTTTCACAAATGAAATCATCCTTCTATTATACTTTTCCACCTTCTTAATGTACGGTGGGAATTGATTTAATCATTGGGAGTTCCTTTAATTTGTAGAGTACTACATAAACATTTTATTTTTAGGTACCTTCTAGGCTAGTTGGCAAGTATAATGAATATCTAAGTAGAACGGAAAATTTTCTAAAAAGTAATAGAAATATCTTAAATTTGGCGACAAGTTCTTATATATTTTTTAAAAATTCCTACTTAAAAATGGTCGATTTGGCGTTTGTCTCTTCGGTTATTTTTTTTATCAAGTGAGAACAACTTTGGTCCAAATATCATAAATTTTGGCCCAATATATTATATTGTGATGGGCAAAATACACTTTACCTACTATGTCCTATGTAATACTTACCCCTTGTATTATGAAAAATACACTTACCCCCTATTTTAATGGTAGTAAAATAAATTTAATATATTTTTATTCTTACTAAACGACACATTTTCTTTACTTAAAAAAATATTACATGTACTATGAAAATATTAAATAAATATTTAAGATAGCAATTCTTTTTTAAAATTCGGATTAAATATAATTTACTTGTTAAATATTTATTTTAAAAAAATAATATTTAAACAGTATTATTTTTCATGTATTATTTTATACAACCAAGTAGCAAGTATATTTTTTCATATTCTGAGTTAAATTATTTAACTCGTTAAACATTGTGTACATTGAATTTTAACATTTATTTGTAACATTACATTTCGTATAGTTAATCCTAAATGTAAAAGGCTTAAATGAAATTTGATGTTACAAATAAATAAAATAAATTATTAGCATATATCGTTAAAAAAACACTACCGTAGAATTACAATTTTTAATATAAATATCTAATGATTAAATATTTTAATCCTATATGTAAAATTTTATACATGTTAAATACTTATTTAATATAGTTATCCACAATAAAAAAATATTTTTTTTAATAAAAATTAGGTGTCCTTTCTTATGAATTATTAAAAAATATATTGAATTGAAAAAGTAATAATATTTTTCTTATTTAAATTTAAAAAATATTATTATCTTAAATATTTATTTAATTTATTCATAGTACATATATTATGTTTTTAAATAAAAAATTTGTTATTTAGTAAGAATTATTAAAAATATATTAAATTTATTTTACTACTAACACTGTTAAAAGTCAAATAGGTTGACCATTAAAATAGGGGGGTAAGTGTATTTTCCATAGTACAAGGGGGTAAGTGTTACATAGGACATAGTACAAGGGGGTAAAGTGTATTTTGCCCTATTGTGACACTTCAACCTCGTTTCATATTATTTAAAGTTATTTATTATTATATATTATTTTAAAAATGTCTTATCTATTAAAATAGACATTTTAAAATTTTGAAAGTTAACTTCTCGGATTTCAAATTAGAATTGGATTTTGATTGCATTTCTTGAAAATTTTAATTCGTGTGCATCTACATGAAGTGACTTCACCGAAATCTTTGCTCCAAAATGTGGCGTTAATCTCACGACTTTCGGGTCCACAATGGGATCCATTTTGGGGTGCCAACAAAAATATCTCAATCCACAAGAACGCTTCTTGAATCTACTATTTCCATGTCGAAAAACACCCTCTCTAATGAAAAACGAGACTTTCACCGAAGTGGGAATGGGTATGAGCGTTTCATTTGGAATTAAATACGAAAAATGGATGAAAGTGATTGAAATCATATTATAAGGAGTATTTTAGGAAAAATATTGAGAATGAGTTTATTTGTGAAACTGTTTTTGCTACGAACATAAGCGCATTTTAGTCGTCCTCCTTGAATTTATATGCAAATCGTCCTTCTCTAATACAACTATGTGGGAAAAAAAAATTACAAATAGGGGAAATATGCAATAACCCCCTCAAATGAAAAATATTTAGAACTAAACCCAATTGACTTTAAAGACTTTTTTCAAAACCCAAATGTCAATTTAAATTAGTGAGACCCCCCTTAAAAATATATTATCCCTATTTTACCCTTTTAATACACATCCCAACCCTAGATCTCAAACCCACAATCTCTCTTTATTTCTCGTTATTCTTCTCCCAGCCTACCATCAACATCAAACCCACAATTCTCGTTTTTCTCTCTCTCTCAATTTATGTATCTATCTCCTTTCGATCTCTCTCGGCGTCGGCGACGGGAGGCTGACGATGGCGGCCGGAGAAGGTGCGATTGCTAGGCAAGTGCACGCAAATCGATGAACGGTGGAGAAACGGCGACGACGCGGGAGGCGATGGAGAAAGCGGCGGCGGCGAAATTCTGATCTGAGGGCGCAACCGCAGTTGTGGAGTTCTCCACGCCGGCGCTGCCGCCACTGCCTCGAAGATTCGAGTCTACTTTGTGAAAAAGTGCAGAATCAGCCATGTGGTGTCATGTATTTAATTTCTTCTCTTTTAGCTTTTATTTTCTGCAAATGAGTTTGATTTCAAGTTGCAATTGAAATTGAAAGGGAAAAGAGATACGTTTTATTTATTTATTTATTTATTTATTTTTCTCCAGATCTGTACATAGAGTTTCAGATTAAACATGACTATAGTCATGTTCGAATATGACTATTGTTGAATATGACTGTAGTCATATTCGAATATGTTCTATCTGCTCGTTTCAAATTATGTTTTTCTGTGTGGATGTTGATTGGATTGTTTTCGTAAACAATAGGGAATCCTGGTTGTTTATATAGTTTGGTAAACATGACTTACCACACTATACAAATCTGGAAAATTGGTGTTTTCTCTACTTCTATGAATTTCAAATTTTCTTTCGAGTTGTAATCTCTAATAATTAGTGTTTTGTCTGAATGATTGGATAGTAACAAGGTTAAAAAAATGGTGGTTGAGCCCTGGTTGTGGAGGAAGAGGTAAATAATATGATGATTTAATTGGGGTTGGGGCGTTTCGAACGGAAACGGGATATAATAGTACGCGAAAAATTATTGGATGACATCAAGAAATTGAAAACCAGGCTATATCAGCTAAATGGATTCTACAAATAATAAAACAAGTACTCACAGCCCTCTTGCAAAAGATAGGCATTCAGGCAAGTTTGTTTATAATTATTTTCGATGTTTCGTTATTTTTTTTCTTCTTTTTTTTGAATTCTGATCGTAAAATCGGCCTTTTTCGATTGTGTTTCGTTTGTTTTTGTGGTGATAATATAGATATGGAATTGATGAAGGAGAAGTTTGCAAAGTTGCTTCTAAGAGAGGATATGTCAGGTGGAGGGAAAGGTGTTCCGTCGGCTTCGGCGTTGTCGAATGCAATTACGAATTTAGCAGGTATCTCAATTTTTTTACCTTAATCTTTATAAAAATAATTTGAGCAGCATCGAGAATGTTGAAAATTATGAAGGAAATGATTTTTTTTCTTTTTTTTTGTATGTAGTAATATGTTTATGTGAATGAATGTTTAGCATCTGCATTTTTTTTTTCTTTTTTTCTCATTGCCTTTTGTTTTATGACTTTGAGTTTGGTTCATATAGATTTGCTTCTTGTTGCTGCAATTTTGATGGAATTTGCCCCACAATCTTCAAGAGGAATTAACAAGGACATTCCCGAGCATTCCGAAAAACTATCTCCCATCAAGAATTAACAGTAACATGACTATAGTCATATTCGAATATGACTATTGTTGAATGTGACTGTAGTCATATTCGAATATGTTATATCTTCTTATTCAAGATGATTTGTAATAATAAGATTCAAATTGTATTTTTTATGGATGTTGATTGGATTGTTTTCGTGCAATTTTTGTTTGTTTTATATAATTTGGTTAAAATGACTGTACTATACTATATAATCGAAATTATTAAGTTGAAAATGTAAAAACGACAATATAAAGAAAGAATATGACTACAGTTGATATAGTCACATATAGTCATATTAGACTATAGTCATATTCAACTATAGTCATATTCGGCATAGTAAAATTATCGGGGGGAAATTCAATTTTTCGTTTAAAAAGAATTTATAAAAATTATTATAATATATATATATATATATATATATATATATATATATATATATATATATATATATATATATATATATATATATATATATATATATATATATATATGAATGAGTGAGAGAGTGTGTGAGTGAGAGAGATATATATATATATATATATATATATATATATATATATATATATATATCTCTCTCTCTCTCTCTCTCTCTCTCTCTCTCTCTCTCTCTCTATATATATATAT